>CAJHQP010001706.1:0-105917 GCA_905132765.1 Moricandia arvensis
ACCGTATGATGTACTTGGCCCTCGACTACGGACATCCGACTTTCACCGACTTCCCTATCGACAAACAACATCTGTGGTTTCGTCAGTTTGCGGTATGTATTCAATTTTTTTAGTTATATTTTTAATATTTATTATAAATTTTCTACTAATTCTGTTTTTTTTTCAGCAAGAATTTACCTGGAATGCCGATGATACGCTCTTTATCTATGATCACTTCGTCCATAAAGTTATGGACAACTATGGGAAGCAGATACACGAGTGGAAGAAGAAGTGGGAAATAAACAAGGTTATTTTTTATTTATTAATATTTTTTTAAATATTTTTAAATTTATTTAACAAATTTTTTTTAATTAAAAGGTCCCAAAGTCGATGAACCCCACGGTCTGGGAGGGGTTGTGTGCGCATTGGGCTAAGGAAGAGACTAAAACAACCTCTTCCACCAACTCCACCAACCGGAGGAGCGTGCGTAAAGGGAAGGGCATCTTCAAGCATAACCTGGGTGCTCAATCTATGGCCACTCTAGGGGATCGCATGGTATGTTGAATCGCTTTTTTATTCTATTATTTAATTTTTTTCTTCTAATTGATAATGTTAGTTTATTTATGTTTTTTTCAAGACGGAAGAAAATGATGGCGCCCCCGTTGATGATCTTGCCCTCATGAAGAGGGCGTATACCAACAAGAAGACTGGCCAGATTGATGATGGTCTAGTGAGAGATGTGGTCAACCTGATCTCCACTCAGGTGGAAGACGAAGTGTCTCAGCTTCAAACCGATGATGACGATTCGACGGCTTCGACCAACTTGCCCCTGGCTCGAATCAACGAAATCGTGGAATCGGTAAGTTTTTTTTTTTAATGTTCAATTCATTTTTTTTTCTATTATTTAAATTTGGCTATTTTCTATTTCAGTCGGTTCCAAAGAAGAAAGGACGTTTGGGTCGGTTTGGGTCGTCGCTCCCGGTCGACTCCGCCTTATGCTGTACCACCGTCCTTTGTTGATCAAGATTTACTTATGGGTCAGTTGCAGGACAAGGATGATCGCATATCAGTGTTGGAGACCCAGATGGCGACTCAACAGGCGAGCTTTGAGGCACATCGGAGGTTGAACGAGCAAATGATGGAGATGATGAGGAGGTTGCACCCGAACGAGGTGTTCCCAACCGTGCAAGACCCGAATGTGCAAAACCCGTAGTTTTTTTTTTCAAAAACTCTGAATGTTTTATTTTTATTTGTATGACTTTGAATGTTATCTAATATGTTTTCAATTTCAATTTTATATTTTCGAAATTAATTTTCAAAAATTTTGTTTAAAAAAAAAAAAATTTAAAAGAATTCCGAGGAAAGTGTCCCTCGGAATATTCCGAGGGAGGGATTCCTCGGAATATTCCGAGGGACACTTTCCTCGGAATATACCGAGGAAAGAGTCCCTCGGAAAATTCCGAGGGAGGGAATCCTCGGAAAATTCCGAGGGAGGACTTCCTCGGAATAATTTCCTAGGGGCGTTCCCTCGGAAGCTTTTCGTCGGACCTTTCGAGGATCAATCCGTCGGAAAATTGCTCGGAATATTCCGAGGGTCTGTTTCGTCGGTATATTCCGAGGAGTTTCCCGACGACTGTTCGTCCTCGGAATGTCCTCGGAAAAAATTGTCCCTCGGCATTCCGTCGGAAATTTCTGACGGATTTCCGAGGAAAAATGAAATACCGAGGAGTTTTTTCCGAGGACTTTGTTTCGTCGGTATGTCGTCGGAATAGGCTTATTCCGACGACATACCGACGATTTTTGCCCTCGGTATTCTCTTGTTTTCTTGTAGTGTATGTTCAAGCAATATTTGCTAATTTGTTTGCGGATGGTAATGGTTGCTAAGCTAGGGTAGAATAAGGTACCTCTATAGTTGGTATTTATTCGATGTAGCTTGCAACATTGTATAAGTGATGATGGTATGTTTAAAATTGTGTGAGTCACTGCTTTTTCAAACCTCTTATACAAGACTATTATATGTTTTGCTTGAGGAAAAGCAAAATGATAAATCTGGGAGAGTTGATATTCTATGGAATTTACCAGTTTTCAGGCATTATATAAGTTCTTTTAGAATTTATTATATGTGTTTGAAGTCTATGTAAGAGTCTTTTCAGGTCCATGTATGTTTTGGATTAGATTTTGGAGCATTCTAGAGCTTATGAATGAGGAAACTCGTAGTTGTTCAAAGAATCAGAAGTCAGAGCCGAGATTTAGAAGAGTGTCGATTGACATTACTTCCTTGGTATAACTCGACACATGTGCGAGTAAAAGGGCCCGACTTGATTCAAGACTGACTCAAGCCCAAAACTTCCTCATATTACCATAATACCCTTGGCGGATTTTATACCCAATATTCATAGGTTTTGCCTTGTTTAGGCAACATACCACCTTACACATCTTTTTCACCATATTACTTAGGGCTTTTATTATTAGTTTTTAAAGAGAAGATCAAGAACTCCTTCAGAGATTTTGTATTGGAACTCTAGTATTTGGTGCTCTAGCTATTCATGCAATTCATTTAGTTTTTCTTTATGTCTTGTTTAATTATATTTGGTTAGCTACCTTGTTAGATTTAGGGTTCAGTAGGGTTTAGATGAATTATTGAAACATAGAACTGCTTGGGTGATTTATAAGGATCCTTCAACATAATTGGGCTAATTGCTTTTGTTATAGAGTAGCTAACATGAACAATGAAGTTAGGATAATTGACAACCGCAAGAACGGGTTCAATTCCTGATAACAATTCTTTAGAGCTAGGTTGTTAGGTGCGTACGACAACTGGTTTAGTAAACTTAGTGAACATATCGATATAACGTTAATGCTTGTCTAAGGAAGTATCTATCAACACTTTGTAGTATCGATCGACACTCATTCCTTGTTCGAATGCGACAACTGGAACGTAGGACTTAGTCATCTGATTAGATCTGCATTGATAACTAGATATATTATTATTGCATTCGAGTTCTAGGACGGTTCATAACATACCCTTAACATCTATAACTCATAATTATGATTGTCTGAAACTTTATGTCTAGTTATTTTCCCATATAATTTACAACAACTTAATCACATTTTCAACTGCTCTATTTATGTTATAATAATTATAGCCTAACTTAATAAAAATATCTATATTTATTGTGTGCGCACGCTCCCTATGGATTCGATCCCTAAATACTACAATGCGATCTCTTAATTGTGAGAGAATGTTGATCTAGGGTAATTTGAGAGATATCAATATACCTTGTGAGGTCACAACAAAATCAAAAAACACAAGGTTATCCATCCCAAAGGAACACTTCTTATAATTGGCATACAAGCACTCTTTCCTAAGCACATCTAACACTTCTTTGAAATGGTCAATATGGTTTTCCATGGTCCTTCTATAGATGGGTATGTCATCAAAGTACACGACTACAAAAAAACGTATATAAGCTCTTAAAAAATGTTCCATCAGTCTCATAGTAGTACTTGGTGCATTAGTCAAACCAAATGGTATCACCATCCATTCGTACAATCACAGTGTACTGTTCAATGCAATTTTCCACTCATCACCTTCTTTCATTCTTATTCGATGGTAACCACTATTTAAATCATTTTAGAAAGGAAACATGATCCATGCAACTCATTTAACATGTCATATAAACAAGGGATGGACTGCATGTACTTAAGTGTGATGTTGTTGATTGCTTTACAGTCCACACACATATGCAGGCTTCTCTATTTCTTTGGTACCAGCAGCACATGGGCTTATATTTTCCATGATGTATCCATTTTCCAAAGGGTCATTTACCTACTTCTGTAACTACTTTGTCTCAACATTGTTTGTATTATAAGCTGAAAAATTTGAAAGTGAATCTCATGGTATGAAGTCTATCTGGTGTTCAATCCCCCTGATCGGTGGAAAACTAACCATATTGTTTTCAAGACACACATCCCTATAGTCCTTTAAAAGATGCACACTATCTCTCGTATAACCGGCTTATGGTTATAAGAAGAGGTTAGTTACGCTTTGTAAGTCACTAGAATTTTGGGTTGTTGGTTAAACAAGACATCCTTGATCTCACTTGAAGTAGCAAATATGATGAAGTTTCTTACCTTGTTCCCCGCCTGAACTTCGTCCTTTCTCAGCTTGAGTTGAATCTGGTCTTGGTGCACTTCCTGTGGAGTTAAAGGCACCAAGATTATCTGCTTCTCCTTGTGAAAAATGTAAGCCATCATGCATAGCCTTCTTGTCATACTGCAAAGGTCTCCCAAGTAAATATCAGTTGCCTCCATAGGTAGGAAATCACAAGTGATCTCATCTTAGTATCTTTCAATGGATATTGGTACTCTCACTCGCTTACTTACACGCATATCTCCCTCTTCACTTAGCCATTGAAGTGAGAATGGCTTGGGGTTATCTTTAACTGTGAGGCCTAGTTTCAGTAATGTTTCACTAGCCAGTCATTGGAACAAATGCATTCATCAATAATCAAGTTGCACGCCTTGTTATGTATTAGACGTCGTGTGTGGAATAGGATTTCCCTTTCTTCATTGTTAGGGTCAAAAAACGGTACTCTCGAAAGAGGGAGTTAATGAGGACGAGGTGAAGGCCCATTCGCGATTTTATATTTTATTTTGCAGGGAGGGATAAATGTTAAGTTCGGAAGATAAATGTCAAGATCGGAGGATAAATGTTAAGTTTCTGAAGATAATCATGAAGATCGAGGAAAAAAAGAAATATTTTCGTGAAGCGATAAATTCGACCAAGGGCAGAAGGGGAAAAAGAAAACCGCCTCTAGAGGAGTATATAAGGACTTCGAGGGTGATGATGCAAGACAAGCGAAAATCTCTACTTAGAGCTAACATAGCACTTAGAGCATTTAGGCAACTTTCCGTTTTTGTTATTTGAGCTGCGACTCAACTAGGGGTTTGCAGTCTTATGTTGTTAGAACTATGGATCTCGCCGACAGATCTTATAGCCAAGGATCCTATCCTGTTCAGATATCCGGGACCTCTGGGAAACTAGGGTTTACCCTATGTTCATAATTCAATGGAAATAGACAGTGTGAATTTCGGTTCCCACAGTTTGGCGCTAGAAGGAGGGGGACCTTGAATTATCTAACTGGAAAAGCCACCGAACGTTTGAGACATAGTATGCCCAACGAAACTGACAGCTGTGTCATCTCTTTCAAGGAAAGAGAAACGACCGATCTGGCAAACCTCTCAACGATCTCCTTGTCATTGAGCTGACAGTCCAGAATATCGATGTCGCAAGGATATTAGTCGACACCGGAAGTTCGGCCAACATCATCTTCAAAGACACTCTCGAACGAATGGAAGTCCACTTATCCAAAATCGCAGAAGATCAAAACCCGATAGTAGGGCTCTCGGGGGAAGCTACCATGACTCTCGGCACGATCAGTCTCTCGATAAAAGCCGGTAGCGTGTCAAAAGTTGTGGAGTTCCTGGTCATCGATCGACCCACATCCTACAACACAATCATAGGTACTCCATGGTTGAACTCAATGCAAGCAATCCCGTCGACGTACCATATGTGCATCAAGATCCCGACCCCTCACGAAATCGAGACCATCTGGGAGATTGTAGGATCTCGCGAGTTTGCTTTGGTGCACAGTTGAAACGGAAGAATCCGTTAGCTGATTTTTTACCTACCAAGAAAAAGAAATCGTCTGCCGTTGACAAGGCGCCAGAACATGAAGATATTGAAATATTTTGGCAGTCGCGAGCAGCCAAAGCTTTGGATGGGGAACAAGAACCAACCTGCAAGCCCGTCGTCTCAGTATGTCTAGACGAAGCGTTCCCAGATCGTTGTATAGAGATCAGTGCGAACCTGAGCTAATCTCTGAAAATCCAGCTTGTAGCTTGTATGAAGGAGAACTTGCACGCATTCGCATGGACCGGGGAATATATGCCAGGGATTGACATCAACATCACACGTCACGAGTTCAACGTTGACCCGACTTTCAAGCGCGTCAACAAAAGAGACGAAAGTTGGGATCACAACGCGCCGAAGTGGTCAACGTCGAGGTCAAAAAACTCCTCAAAGTCGGATCCATAATAGAGGTCAGGTATCCCGATTAGCTCGCTAACGCAGTAGTTGTCAAAAAGAAAAATGGGAAATGGAAAGTCTGCGTCGATTTCACCGATCTCAATAAAGCATGCTCAAAGGATAGCTTCCCGCTGCCACATATCGATCGCTTAGTCGAAGCAACGACAGGGAACAAACTCTTGTCCTTTATGGATGCCTTCTCTGGGTATAATCGGATTAGAATGAATCCTTACGATCAAGAGAAGACCACATTCATAACTGACAACGACACTTACTGTTACAATGTAATGCCATTTGGTCTTAAGAATGCTGGTGCAACTTACCAACGGCTCGTCAACCGTATGTTCTCAGAACAGCTCAGAAAAACAATGGAGGTTTACATCAACGATATGCTCGTCAAATCCCTTGAAGAACAAGATCATATCGCCCACCTTCGAGAATGCTTTGAAAGGCTAAAACTCCACAATATGAAACAGAATCCCGCGAAGTGCAGGTTTGCAGTTGGATCAGGAGTATTCCCGGGTTACCTCGTGACCTACCGTGGGATCGAAGCTAACCCGAAACAAATCACCACGCTGATCAAAATGGCTTCTCCTAAAATGAAACGAGAGGTACAGAGATTGGCCGGTAGGGTAGCAGCACTAAACAAATTTATCTCATGATCGACGGACAAATATTTACCCTTATACGACACTCTAAAGGGAACAAGGGATCCGATTGGTTCGAGGAATGTGAAAAGGCCTTCCAACAGCTAAAGCATTACTTGGCCACTCCCCTGGTACTCACGAAACCTGTAGAAGGAGAACCGCTCTTCCTGTACATTGCAGTATCAACCATGACAGTAAGCGGCGTCCTTATCCGAGAAGAACGCGGCGAGAAAAAGCCCATTTTCAACATAAGCAAAACTCTGCTTGATGCAGAGACGCGCTATCCAATGATGGAAAAACTGGCACTTGCAGTGGTAATGTCAGCACGAAAGCTAAGGCCATACTTTCAGTCCCATACGATTGCAGTGCTCACATCATTTCCGCTGCGGGCTATCTTGCATAGTCCCAGTAAATCTGGGAGATTAGCAAAATGGGCAATCAAACTAAGCGTGTACGAAATCCAGTATCGAGCGAAAACCTATGAAAAATCACAAGTACTCGCTGATTTCTTAGTGGAACTCCCTGCGGGATGCACAACCACTCGATTCGACCTTGTCCCTCCACGTCGACGGATCCTCATCCAAGCAGGTTCTGGGATTGGAATCCGACTCATGTCAACAATGGGGGAAGTACACGAACAATCATTCCAACTAATCTTCCACGCCTCAAACAATGAAGCTGAGTACGAAGCCCTGATCGCAGGATTAGGATTGGCACACGGTGTAAATATACGCAACATTCACACCTACTGTGACTCCCAACTTTGGGCAAGCCAATACAGCGCGGAATACAAAGCAAGAGATGAAAGAATGGACGCTTACTTAAAACTCATCCGAGATTTAGCTCAAAGTTCTGATCAGTTTGCGCTCACCCGGGTCCCGAGAGCCGAAAATGCTCACGCAGACGCCCTATCCGCCCTAGCATCCAGTTCGGATCCACAGTTAAGCAGGGTGATTCTTGTCGAGTTTATCAAACATCCTAGCATCGGACCACCCGTTGTAATAAACCTAATCGACTCTCCCGACGGCGATACCGACAAAGTCGATGACCAAGACACACAAGAGTCCGGGAGGATAGAATACAAATTCAACGAACCTTGGACGAAGGCAATCCTTGCGTATATTATCAACAGAAACTCCTGGCATAAAATGAGTTGCCTGAAACATTAAAACCCAAGTCGTGCGATACGTCTTGGTTGACGGAGAACTATACAAGTGGAGATTTTCAGGGCCACGCATGACCTGCGTAGAAGGAGAAAAGGCACAAAAGATAATGGAAGAGGTCCATTCTGGATCCTATGGGAATCATTCTAGCGAAAGGTCTCTCGTAGTTAAAATGAAACGCTACGAACACTGTTGGCCAACAATGATAAAAGATTCTGAGAACTTCGCGCGGAAAGGCGAAAAGTGCCAAAGGCACGCCCCAACCATCTGTTGGGGTCAAAATCGGTTACGATGGAATCAACGTTCGAAACCTACCGGGAAAATACGCTCTTCGTGTAAGAAAGAGATAATTCCTCGAAAAAGGGAAAACATATCCCCGAATGGCAATACGATGAAACAACTAGAAGACTCGATTATCTAACTCCCCGGACGAAGAAGATGGCCGGGCGAGAAGTCAAGCTTGTCGAACGAGCAAATCAAGCTACATGGGCCGACCAACTCGGATCGACCAACTCGCCCGCGTGGGGAGTTGGACGAGTCCGACTCACCATACGGATGAGTTGGATGGCTCGGACCAACCAACTCACCCGTACGGCCGAGTTGGATGGCAAGGACCGACCAACTCGCTCGTATGGCGAGTTGGTAGGCCCAAGTAGCTTGATTTGCTTCTTCGACAAGCTGGACTTCTCGTTCGGCCATCTTCTCCGTCCGGGGAGTTAGACGATCGAGTCTTCTAGTCGTTTCATTGTATTGTCATTCGGGGATATGTTTTCACTTTTTCGAGGCATTATCTTTTTCTTACAAAAAGAGCGTATTTTCCCAATAGGTTTCGGACGTTGAGTCCATCGTAACCGATTTTGACCCCAACAGATGGTTGGGGTGTGCCTTTGGCACTTTTCGCATTTCCGCGCGAATTTCTCGCAATCTTTTATCATTGTTGGCCAACAGTGTTCGTAGCGTTTTATTTTAACGAGAGACCTTCCGCTAGAATGATTCCCACATGATCCAAAATTATATCGCCCGCATGGGGAGTTGGACGAGTCCAACACACCATACGGGTGAGTTGGACGGCTCGGACCAACCAACTGACCCGTACGGCCGAGTTGGATGGCAAGGACCGACCAAATCGCTCGTATGGCGAGTTGGACGGCAAAGAAAGACCAACTTGCCTGTACGTTGAGTTGGACGGCAAGGAAAGACCAACTTGCATGTATGTCGAGTTGGACGACACAGACCAACCAACTCACTTGTATGGCGAGTTGGACAAGCCCAACTCGCCGTACGGGCGAGTTAGGTAGCATGGGCAATCCGATTGCTCGTTCAGAAAGTCGGATCAATCAATTCATTTTCACCTCGTCCTCGTTAACTCCCTCTCTTGATACTTGATCGAACTTATCTTTGTTCCGTCTTGATCAAGATTGACATTGGAACTTTACCGAAAGGACTTGCTTTCTCGAGAAAGGATCGGGCAAATTGTATGAGACTGTAATGGTTAACTGAACACCTAAAGTCATACGCTCCATACGAAAGAACCTAACTCTCAGACGACGTCTTTTTAACAATACTATTTTGATAAAATCATAGAAACGCCTAAGTCAGAAAACAGCCCGATGAGGTCTAAAACTCAGCCAAAGGCCCACTCGCGATTTTATCCGAAATCAAGCCCAAAATTTATGACGATTTATATTTTATTTTGCAGGAAGAGATAAATGTTAAGTTCGGAAGATAAATGTAAAGATCGGAAGATAAATGTAAAGATCGGAGGAAAAATGTTAAGTTTTCGAAGATAATTTTAAATATCCAGGAAAAAAGAATATTTCTGCGAAGCGATAAATTCGACCGAAGGTAGAAGGGGAAAGAGCAAACCGCCTCTGGAGGAGTATATAAGGACTTTGAGGGATGATGCAGAGGACACACGAAAATATCCACTCATAGCAAACATAGCTTAGCACTTAGAGCGTTTAGGCAACTTTCCGTTTTTATTATTCAAGCTGCGACTCAACCAGGGTTTTGCAGTCTTAGGTTATTAGAACTAGGGATCTCGCCGACAGCTCTCATAGCTGAGGCTTCTATCCTGTGTTAAACGCTCACACAAATTCGGAATAAGACATCTATTTGCTCTCTTCTCAGAAAGCTCAGCTATATATTAAAACCGTCCATATACAAGACCATTCAAGCTCCCCTCTATAAGGCAAAATCCCATCAATCTCTCCAACGTCTAGTTTCCAATTTTGTTTGCTTGATTTGATTTTTTCCCTTTTTTTAATGAATGTTAGCCTTAGATATTTCTTAGAAATATATAAGCTCATTAGGTCTATCATTGTAGAGACACAAATATTTTACCTAAAACCTAATAAACATCTTAGTTTCTTTTCTTCAAGGCATTTTGTCTTTGTGTTCTTATTGATCATTCAAGCTTTTGTGGAATCCTTTGTCTTGGTAATTGGCGAGTTATTCTGCTTGTGGAATCAGGCATCCTACTTCGTGGTTGATTGTGGAATCAGTCAGCAACCCATTCTATCCAGTACCATCATCATCGCTTCCATCCAGCCAGTTCTATAGTCGATTAGAATGACTGGACAAACCGCCCCTCTTGTTGGATCGTCCAACTTCTTTGATCCAAGGATCACACAGCCTTTATAGCTTAGGCTTGTATCATTTCTGGTATCAGAGCTGAAGTTCCTTCAGCATCAGGTCGTATCAATCCTTTTTCTTTTTAATTGCATTCGGTTTAGTTTCATTTCTGTTTTGCATTCATAAATCAAAAATCTATAAAAATTGTTTGTTCTTGTTCCATCTAGTTTATGTCTTGCATAAAAACCCATACAAATTATATTTTTTTCGTGCTGCATCAAGTTTAGCTTCTCATAAAACCATAAAACCCATAAAAGGAATCAGTTTGTTTCTTGTCACATTTAGTTGTTTAAATCCTGTCCCTTTCAAAAAGAAAAATCATAAAAAGTGTATTCTTTATTCTGTCCATAAGCATGTCGAGTTTCCTTGATGTTTAGATCCATTCTCATTCAAAATAAAATCATAAATATTTGTTAGTATTAAGAGGAGATTCGAGTTTCCTTGGTTAGTCGGGTTTTCAAAAGAAATTTCCTTTATCGATCAAACTTATATCTTGACATATCTTGCTTGCATATATTTTTATTTCTGCTATTTTTTTCAATCATAAACCAAAAATATCAAAAATATTTCATTAGTTATTCATTTTTTAAATTTATAAAAAAAGTTATATTTCCTTAGTTTTTATTTCCTTAGTTTTTCTTTTTGGCAGAAATCTGAAAACTTCCATTTTGTTTCTTAGTCTATTCATTCCTTTAATTTCTTTGGTGCACGTTTCTTTTAAGTATTTTTTCTCTGAATATTTCTTTCTTCTTGCGAGATTCTGTGATAACACTTGGTAGACATGACGACTGCGGAAGAAGTTGATGAGTACAATATTTCGGAAGTTGATTGGGGGGGGGGAAGAACCAGGATACTTATGGGAAGAACAAAGCTATGAAGACTGCTATGAACAAGAAAACCAGTGTAGAGAGTCATGGACTGAAGATGTGTATGAGGTAGAGCCAGGTTGTGGGGAGCTTGATACTAGGCCACCAGACCACTACAAGAGCCATACCATCAACAAGAGCTATTCTAAACGTTGGATTAAATTCACAAATGAATTTTATGACTTTAGTCCAACAGCTTTAACTAAAACACTTGTGTTTTTTTTTTTCAGGACAAGAGAACTACTCCACATGGGAAGAAGACATGGAAAATTATTTTTGGGAATACAAATTTCCAGAACATAAGGTGTCCATAGCCTTAGACACCCTTGTAGGAGATGCTTACCAATGGAGGCTTCAAGAGGAAGAATGCCGCCTCTACTTCAAGGAACCAGCTCCAGATTAGTCATATTTCAAGGAACTGATGTATGAATATTTCTAGATAAGGAGATTACCCCCAAGAACCTGTCCAAAACCTTTAGTTAAACTGAAACCGAGATGACTACATGAGCATGGGGTAACTTTAAATTCCCACTATGGTTCATGTGATGAGTTTTGTTTGTATAAGTTTTCAGGAAGAAGTGAAGACCCTAGAAACTATCTTCAGTGGGAAGAGAACATGGAAATGTACTTCTAGTTCAACTCCATTCCTAAGGGAGAATACTTGTCATATGGTCTAGGACAACTCACTTGAAAGGCTCAAAGGTATTGGGACAGAGAAGAGAAATTTAGAAAAAAAAAATCCACAAGCCACCTATACACACTTGGGAACAATAAAAGGGGGTAATAAGGGATAGATTTGCAACCCAAAACCCTACACAACAGGCCGAGAAGGTGACTAAGAGAGTAGTACATCCCCAAGTCTTGCAGCCAGTAAACCAGAAGCAAAGCTCAAAGCCAGTGCATACACCTCAAGCCAAACGAAACAAAGGTGAGTACTGTAACTCTTTAAAATCACCTGAGGTTATTTGTTATAGGTGTCAAGGCCAGAGACATCTTGCAAAAGATTGTCCAATAAAACGAGCTGTGAAGTTAGCACTACCTAAATCTAAGGTAACCAACTTGGAGGTAAGTGAGCCAATCAAATCAGATTCTAAAATTCACAATTCAAGTTTCATGCCTTTGTCTTTACAAGAAAGTGTTAACACAGGTTTAGAGATGGAAAGGAGCCTGTAGACCAACTGGAACAAGATCAAGAGCTAAACCTTGCAATGCAAGAAAAAACAAAACTTGAGATATCTCAAGTCTCGGTTCAAGATAAGTTGATTTCTGAACTTAATGTTATTAATCCTACTTATCAAAACACTGGTATGATGCACTTGCACCTTGTCCAGAATGTTTATGAAGGTTTAGGTAAAAGGAACTACCTCCTAACCAACCTGAGGAGAATGAGCACTATACCATAAAGACTTTCTCACCAGCCGATCATGCAATAAAGTTGACGAATACTACGGCTGAAGCAATGAAACATGCTATGAGTGGTAACCAAGCAAGTGATGCTCTAAATCTTACTCAATATTCTGCTTATGAAATTCCAAAGACAAATATAATATACTTGCTTCTTGCCCCAAATGTTGAGAATATTTCAGGTTGCAAGGAGAAGAGCTTGTTGCCTAAAAAGAACACGTCACTTCCAATGGTGATCAACACCATTGCAAGCAAAGAAGAAAATTCCACAGCCATTTCTCAGCTCAAGTAGAGACCTTTCAAACTGGAGAGAGGCATAGGAGTGATCCTGTCCTATCTTCTCAAAGGAGAACCACCTGACTCAAAACCTATTCGCAAACTGAAACAATACCAAGTTAAGACCTTAGAATCACAAAAGAGACTGAAACCTAACTTTCTCTTTCTTGATGCAGGTTTTCCAGTTTCGAGGTCGAAACTCTGTCAAGGGGGAGGGTATGATGTGGTCATCAAGTCCATTTCTGAGCCGGAGGTCGTCCATGCCCATTACTCAACCAGCCAGCTAACTATCCAGGACGTATGCTCAGTAAATCATCCACATCTTACAAACCAGGAGGGTTTTAACCACGAAACCAATTTTCATGGATTATAGATTCAACAAGATTTTACCTCCAAGTGAAATAAACCAAATATCCATCCGTACCAGAAATTTATGGATTTTGCAAAACGGAGGTTTCCCAGCCCATCCATCTGCGAGCATCAGCCTGTTGAAGAGGATTCAAGCCTAACCATGAAGCTTCCTTCACAAAAACCAACCTCAGTAATCAAGATAGATTTCTTAGCTTTCTGAAAAACCCAGAATGAGGAGAATAGATCAAGGTAAATTGAAGTTATGATCAATTTCTAAAAACCGGGCAAACCAGTCCATCACATGCCTTATTTGGAAGATTCGGGTCTCACATCAAACCAACCTCAAGAACTGCAACCAGGAGACAATATAAATCATTCAGAGGCAATAAAAAACACCTTAGGAAGCACCCCAATACACTGGATCAGGCGGATCCAATTCAGACCAGAAGATAGGCACGGTTTGCATCAATTGGCCAAACCGATATTATTTGTGGATGGTCTTCAACCCAAACAGTTTGGTCCGACCCAAACTTATCTATGGAGGCCAGGAGATCATCTTAACAATACAGGAGACATAATACACGATCCAAAAGAGTTCTCCATCATTCTTTCATGCACAAGCAAGCATAGGATTAAGATGATCTACACGTGCTTCAACTTGCCTTATTTGGAGCCTCTTGCAATAAAGCTCCAACAACTCTTTTCTCTTCAGTCTAAGCACGACATAAGTACATTCCCGATCATAATGAGGGTTCCAAAAAAGCTCAGCTATCCATTAGAACCGTCCAGATACAAGATCATTCAAGCTCCCCTCTTCAAGACAAAATCCCATCAATCTCTCCAATTGCTAGTTTCCAATTTTGTTTGCTTGATTTGATATTCTCTTCCTTTTGTTTTTCTTATGAACGTTAGCCTTAGATATTTCTTGAGCAAGATATAAGCTCATTAGGTCTATCATTGTAAAGACATGAATCTTTTACCTAAAACCTAATAAACATCTTAGTTTCTTTTCTTCAAGGCATTGTGTCTTTGTGTTCTTATTGATCATTCAAGCTTTTGTGGAATCATTTTTCCTGGTGATTGGCGAGTTAGTCTGCTAGTGGAATCAAGCATCCTACTTTGTGGTTGATTGTGGAATCAGTCATCAACCCATTCTATCCAGTACCATCATCATCGCTTTTATCCAGCCGGTTCAATAGTCTATTAGATCGATTGTACAAACCGCCCCTCTTGTTGGATCGTCCATCTTCTTTGATCCTAGGGACATACAGCCTTTGATAGCTTAGGCTTGTATCAGGAACAGGGCCATCTTTCCGTGGGGAACATCTTGAATCCGCGGAAGAAGACTCGACTTCGCGACGCGTTTGGACCGGTCCTAAAACGCCCAAGGAAAATCGTCTGGACAAAATCCTGACAACGTAACCCCCGCGCCAACACGGAAAAACCTGGGAGACCTTCCTCCTATCGAGGAAGATAAAGAAGGAGGGAAGTCGAACGCGTCGACGTGGAATCTAGCAGTCAGTCCGAACCTACGGACGAAGACGCAGACATACATCCGCGCCGCACAAGGAGTAGAGAAACTTGGGACGAGTCCCAGTTCGACAGCCCTATGAACAAAGAAGAAGAAACTATCTTCTGGAAACAACAGGAAGAACTGGCCGAGGAGCAAACTCGAAGCAGTCGCAGAAAACGCTGGCAAACATGGAAATATGCTAGCAAGAATTCCAAAATCCGCGATCTTCGCGATGATCTCATGAAAAACGGTGGCCGAAGTCAGGGCGGTGAAATCCCCAAATTCACCACGCTACTAGCACCTCACCGGAGATCGATCTGCTGCTTGAAGAGGCTAGAAGAGGCCCTTTACCACTCGTATCACCGAAACTTGGGTTTTGGATCCTGGGAAGGTCAAAGTGATGTCGTACGACGGAACTACTGATCCTAAGGCACACTTACAGGCTTTTTAGGTCGCGATGGGTCGAGCCAGATTCAGAGAAAACGAGAGGATGCTGGCCAATGCTGCCTCTTCGTGGAAAACCTCTGTGGAGCAGCACTAGAATGGTTCTCTCGCCTCAGGCAAAATACCATCGGGAGCTTCTGCCAGCTTGCCTTGGAATTCCTTAAACAATATTCGATGTTCATAGATCGAGAAACCTCTGACGTAGATATCTGGAGCTTGTCCCAGGTAGAGGACGAAACTCTCCACGACTTCATAAACCGGTTCAAAACCTTCATGGCTAGAGTCAGCGGGATAAGTGACAAAGTCGCGATAAACACGCTTCGAAAAACACTTTGGCTTAAGTCGAAGTTCAGGAAGTGGATAATTTTGGAAAAGCCACGTACAATCCAAGACGCGCTTTACAAAGCCACAAATTACATTATCATCAAAGAAGAAACGAGGGTCTTGGCCCAGAAATGGAAGCCAACTAAGAATGCATCAAAGGATCCATGGTCGGATCAGAAGTCAAAAAAAGAAAAACTCTCGCAACGATAGAAGCGTCCAACGCGGAGATGAAAAAAGGCAGGGAGCTCATAGCTACGCTATTAACTCCAGATCGGAGCAAGGACGGACGACGGGTAATACGTGGACCTGCAATCCGAATTACAATGAAAACGCCTTCTGCGACTTTCACCAAACGCGCGGACACTCGACCATTAACTGCAAAGTTCTCGGCGCGTGATTGGCCGCGAAGCTGCTCTCCGGAGAACTCTCATAAGTTTCCAGCGTGAAAAATCTCATCCGCGACTCATATCGTCCCCCGAAAAACGACAGGACTCCTCAAACGGAGAAACCTTCCCAAGGGGACCAATCAGGGGAAAACGCGGAAGAAGGCAGGACGATAAAGGCAACGACAGAAACCATTGCAGGGTAAACATGATCATCGGCAGGTCACAATTCTGCATCGATACCGTCTCGGCCATCAAAGCTTATCAGAGCAAAGCCAAGACAAGCGTGAGTTTGACGACCTGGCCCGCGATCAATGACACTCCGAAAGGAGATATCACATTTGATGAAGAAGAGGCCCGAGGAATCGACCAGACATACTCCGATCCACTCGTAATCGATCTCGTAATAAGAGATCTCGAGATCGCTAGGGTTCTCATTGATATCGGCAGCACAGACAACGTCATCTTTCACGACACTCTAAAATGTATGAACATCGAGTTAGGAAAAGTTGTACCATCCCCGAAGCCGCCAACCGGTTTCTCTGGCACAACATCGATGACACTTGGATCTATCAAGTTACCCGTTGCGGCGAAAGAAGTCACCAAGATCGTCGATTTTGCGGTCGTCGACCACCCAGCCATCTACAACGTCATCATGGGCACGCCTTGGCTGAGCGCCATGAAGGCAGTCTAATCAATTTTCCACTTGGGCATTAAGTTCCCAACTAACAACGGGATTGCCGTAATTTGGGGCTGCCATAAGCAGTCAAGCCGCCGTTTCCTGGCCGAGCAGAATCTAAGACAAATTATGAACACTGCAATGACAAAGGCCATGACCCCGAAGATAGCCCAGGCGTCAGCCAAAAGTACTTCGGGCAAAGACGACCCATAACTGTTGATCCTAGTAACGGCCAGCGAACAACCAGTTTCCGACGCGTACATCCCATCAAAAAAGACAAGTCCAACAGAAGACGTTGACTCTGCAACTGATGCAGTCGACACAAACACGACGGCCGAGTAAAAATACTTACCCAAACAAACAGAACTACGAGATGGCTTGATCCTCGAAAGACGTACGTAGGCAGCTCGCCGAAAGGCCAGTTCAGCTATCCCCCTCTCTAAAAAGGGGGGGGGAGTGGGTACGTATACGAACACTCGTATATTCCGAAATTCAGAAATAAAATTTTTGATACATTGTACTCGAGATTTTCAAAACTTTTTCAGTAAAGACTTTTTTATAAATTCGTAAAGTGACCTATCATGCGCTAAGAAAGACTATGCTATACATCCATACATGAGCAGAACAATTATCGCACCATCCCAGAAACGGAAACTCGCGAGAAATCATTCTACTGTGAAACGGATTAACTCAACACCATCTCATCTTGGTCGAGTCATCGACTCCCGAGCAAAGCACAAGATCCTGGTTCCTTAGGCTCAAAGCATTAGTTACGCAAAGTGAATTCTCGAAAAAATAGGCGAGACGTCGTCTAAATTTTCGAGAATTCACCCCTGGTCAAATCGTGACTACAAAAACACTCGGCGATTGGCCCCGCTGAGCACTTTAGTCATCTTAAACAAACGCACCCAGGTCCGTGTTAAGGACAGATCCTCTCACATCCAACTAGGATAAACATCCGAAATATTGGTCAGCACTTTCAGGAGACTTGAAAATTGTCCCCAAAGACATGCTCGACTCCGACCAGACAAGTCATATAAGCCGAGAACCTATCGCAGACTTTAAATCGGAATGGAGTCAGGTTAAAATCGATAACAGGCAAAAAGAAAGCCGATTAGTCATCTCAAAGCCTTAAACCGAAAGTAAACCTAGGTCTTGACCTAAACCCAACACATTGGTCTCTAACGTCTCAAGGAATGATATCAAAAGATACGAGATCCTAAAAGCATGTCTCTTCATCCGTATCTAAACGTTCCCGAAACTTTGAAAAAATGCTCGAACATATCGCATGAACAACGAATAGGATGATCCGCAAAAATAGAGGAAGTCGAGATGACAACTCGAGTTTTCTTTCTACATTAAAACAAATCCCAAAACATCTTTCTGACCCACTTATCATAACATGCACTATTCGCGTAAGAGTTAATAAAATACAGGGACTCAAAGCCACACCCGGCTAGTCTCGCTACTTACAACCACGTTCGGCCGACAAACGAATAAAACAGAAAAGTACAATAATATAGAAGAGAAGAATTCTCGAATCAGTCACAAATCGAAATTAATCATCAAAATCGAAGCACCCGGTCATTGATCTACCAAGCGAATAGTCGTTAACATCCATGGGAGCCGTCGGCTGGTTTACCTCGCCCGTCTCATTAGCATTTCTCACCTCGGCCTCCACCGTGTTGGGAGAAACATGAATCGGGTTCCACTGTTCCCAAATCCTCTCTTCTATCTGAGGAATCACAAATTCTCTATCCCTCTCGTTCATGCGCCCAGTCTGCCTCGCATACTCGGCCAAAACAAATAATCAGGATCCTGCATGAGGTATAGCCCACCCACAGCACCACGACACTCGCGATAATCCCCGAAGTCCTTGTAACCCTTCGTAAGCTCCTCGAACTCGTACGAGAACTTTTCACGGCGGGTTTTCATGACCTCGGCCATTTCTCTCTTCCCTCGCCTGTAGGAATGATGAACCTCCGTCGCCGATTCCCTCTCACGACGACGGGAACTTTCCAGCTCATCTAGCAAATGAGCGATCTCATTATTGGCTGTCTCGGCCCTGAACTGAGCCATGCGTGCCTCCTGACAACTCGCATCAAGAGCTCGGTTCATCATAAGGAGAACTTGCGAAATATCGCGAAGTAAAAAAAATTCTTCCCTTGAAAAAGGACAGTAAAAGCGTACCCCATTGACCATCCACGATGCTTGGGCAAACTCTGGGACCTCGCTAGATCCACATGCACCCGGAGGATAATCAAAACTAAGCAGCTTATTGAGATTGTCCTGCTCGCCAATACTTCCGCCTGCCTGACCATTCAGGAAATCCCTTAGTATATTATCGGGGTAGCACCGCTCGTTAACTAGTTCATCCTCGACAACGATGTGTTTGTCCCTCCGCTTCTTCCGTCTTTCTTATCTCGTGCGAGCCGTGCATGGAAAAAATCCGTCCATGGACGCCTCCGATCCTTCCTCAACCGGTAGATCTGGTCAGTGCCGATAACGGTGGAGAGCAACGCAACGATGGACCCTTTTTGGGCTAGATGTTGCCCAAAAACATGAGCGATCGCGAAGTAAGTCTCGGATGGTAACCAGACCGTCCGGACTTGGAGGAAAAGGTGTGGTCTTTGGAAATGAAAACTAAGCAAAACATATTTGAAATCAAACTTCGCTGAAACGAAAGGGAAGGAGAAGAGAAAAAGGGGTTACACTTGGCCAAGGATACCTTTTAGACCCCATTTAGTCCTAAAGACGGGGAGGCTGCTTGCTTCTACGGACACAGCGTCAACACGCACGAAAAAAGTGCTTCCGTCATTCGTGATCGTCATCCCTGACCAAGGACTTAACTGAATAATGGACGACTTCCCGATCGATTTAAGCAAAGCGTCAAGATGGTTGGTGTAAAGGGTTATACCCAGCTCGTAACTCAACACGAGGATCCCGACAATATGCTGGACCGCATAGATTTATTTGACTAATCAATATTTTGGAACGATCAAGAAGTCGCGCTATGGCCTTGGGAATTGGAAACCAAAAATGACATTGCGTCAAGTACACCTTGTAACACGTAAAATAAACCTCAGGTGGGGACTCAGCAACCTCTCCGGCCTCCTGAAGACAAAACTCGACCAATTCAGGAATTCGAAAGTGGCTCCGGATGGTATCCAACCCCTACGGGGTTGTCTTGGAACAGAAGCAAGGCCCACATACCAGGTATGGGAGGGTTGCACGTCTCCCCCGGCCGCCCAATATGCCTCGGCTTCTTAAGGGTCGATCGAGTGAGCCGATAATTCCACTTTTGGTACATCATTGTTGCATTGCGAGCTGGAACCATCGGGGACAGAACGGTCTTCACGAGATTTTGAGGAAACCTTTCTTTTCGAAGACATAACTTTATTTTTATCAAAGTAATGAAAGAGAGGAGAAAATATTTTGATTCTTAAAAGAGTTTGTGAAAATATGAAGAAAATGTGAAACCACTAGACATACTTAGAGAAGAAAGAATTCACTATTTCACCTCCAGGTTTCGGACGTCGGATTTCACCTAATTCATCCAATATGCTTAAAATGCTTGCAAGAACATCACAGTTCTAACGAGTTGGGGAGCTAACTATTGGGGTGAAAATTGGATACGACAGAATCAACATCTGAAACCTAGCGGGAAAATATGCTCTTTGTGTAAGAAAGAGATAATGCCTCGAAAAAGGGAAAACATATCCCCCAACGGCAATATGATGAAACGACTAGAAGACTCGATCATATAACTCCCCTGACGGAGAAGATGGCCAAGCGAGACTTTCAGCTTGTGGAATGGGCAAATCAAGCCACATGGGCTGACCAAATCGCCATACGATCTCGGGCGAGTTGGATAGCACGAGCAATCCGATTCGCTCGTTGGGCAAGTCGGATCAATCAATCCCTTTTCACCTCATCCTCATTAACTCTCTCTCTCGATACTTGATAGAACTTATATTTTTCCGTCTTTTTCAAAATTGACATTGGAACTTTACCGAAAGAACTCGATTTCTCGAGAAAGGATTGGGTTAATCGTATGAGACGATATCATTCAACTAAACAACTAAGGTCATACGCTCCATATGTAAGATCCTAACTCTTGGATCGTTTTTCCAATACTATTTCGATAAAATCGTAGAAACGCCTAAGTCAAAAAATGACATGATGAGGTCTAAAACTCGGCCAAAGGACCACTCACGATTTTATCTGAAGTCAAGTCCAAAATTCATGATGGTTTATCTTTTATTTTGCAGGAAGAGATAATTGTTAAGTTCCGAAGATAAATATCAAGATCGGAGGATAAATGTTAAGTTTTCGAAGATAATTTTGAAGATCGAGGAAAAAAGGAATATTTTCGTGAAGTGATAAATTTGACCAAGAGCAGAAGGGGAAAGAGCAAACCGCCTCTGGAGGAGCATATAAAGACTAAGAGGGATGATGCAGATGTCACACGAAAATCTCCACTCAGAGCAAACATAGCTTAGCACTTAGAGCATTTAGGCAACTTTCCGTTCTTGTTATTCGAGCTGCGACTCAACTAGGGTTTTGCAGTCTTAGGTTATTAGAACTAGGGATCTCGCAGACAGCTCTCATAGCCGAGGCTTCTATCCTGTTGTAAATGCTCTTACGAAAAAGCGGTATAAGACATCTATTTGCTCTCTTTTCAATTCGTAATTTGCTTTTTATATTTACTTTGAATTCGAACTGATTGACGTGTGGTTTAGTAGATATTCGGGACCTCTGAGAAACTAGGGTTTACCCTGCGTTCATAATTCAACGGAAATCGATAGTGTGAATTTCAGTTCCCACACCTTCCATCAACCAGCAGAGGTCCTCTCATCAATCTCGGCACCATACCCGTTCATTCCATGGTCGATGGATATAGTCGGACCAATGCATAGGTCGAAACAAAAAAGATTCTTGCTGGTCTTGACAGACTTCTTCTCAAAATTGGTGGATGCAGATTCCTACCCAAGCATTAAGGACGCCCAAGTCGAAAGCTTCGTATGGAAAAACATTGTTTGCAGGCACGGAGACCCGTACGAAATCGTAACAGACAATGGGTCTCAATTCATTTTGACCAGATTCGAGGCCTTCTCTGAAATGGAAGATACGAAACTAATAATAAATTAATACTCGAGGACTCAAAAAGTTTGGACCCCAAGAAGGGTAGATGGGCCGACAAACTTGAAGGAGTCAACCCCGTTCACCCTCGTATACAAAGAATAATGCATGATCCCTGCGGAGGTCGAGTTTCCCGGAGTACGCAGGAGGTTACTCCCAGAACGAGAATAGTCAAACAATCTGATGCTGCTCGACCTGATCAACGAACACCGGGATCAGGCCCTTGTACAAATTCAAAATTATCAACGCTAACGTACGAAGCCGCAAATTCAAAGAAGGTGACCTAGTCCTTCAAAAGGTTTTCCAGAACACCGCCGAATGGAATGCTGGGAAACTCGGAGCAAACTGGGAAGGACCCTACAAAGTAATATAAGTCATCCGATAAGGTTCGTACGAAATCGCGAATATGCAGGATATCAAAATTCTGAGAACATGGAATTCGATGCACCTCAAAAAATACTACAACTAAAACAATGTTTAGGACAAAACTACGAGACGGCTTGATCTCTAAAAGGGTTCGTACGCAGTTCATCGCAAGAGGAGCTCATCTGTCACCCCTCATCAAAAAGGGGGGAGTGGGTACGTATATGTAAACTCCTATACTCCCAAAAACTCAAAATTATTCGACTCCGGATTTCGTATGTTCAAAACTTTTTGAAATGATACATCGGAGAATCTCCCACGATTCCGCAACTCGCTCCACAACATCAACGCAAAAAATCAACCTTCGATGTAGCGAGATGTCGCTAACGCTCGAGGACTCCATTCTTTGTCATAAAAAATTCTGAAACAAAATACTCACACTAATAACAGTCCGTCTACGGCTATAAAACACCCACACCTTCTTAACACGTATCCTTCGCGAAGAATCAAAAACGGTGATATCCACCAATAATTTTGTTGCTGATCACAACAAACTCTTAACGTCCTAAATAGACTAAGCCATCTCGTAGAGATAGCTCTCGAACACCCAACACAAGGGTAATAACGCTATAAAAGAAACCCGAAGTTTTGAATGCTATAAAAGAAACCTGAAGTTTTGGTCAGTACTTTTGGGAGGCTTAAAAATTATCCCCGAAGAGATGCTCGATTCCTACCATACGAGTCACTTAAGCCGAGAACATATCATGGACTCTAGATCGGGAGGGAATCAGGTCGAAAACTATACGAGAAACGTAAGCCGGAGTAGTCACCGCACCCCCTAGAACCGTGATTAGACCTAGGTCTTTCCCAAAACCCAGCACACTGGTCTCTAATGTCTCAAGGCATGATATCAAAAAGATACAATATCCTAAAAGCACGTCTCTTTGTCCATATCTACTCCCTCTTGAAACTTTGGAAATTTTTTCAAACATCCCGAATGAGGAACAAATTGGGCGATCAGCAAAAGAGTTGAGAGCCAGATGAAAACTCGCATCCTCCCCTCTATACTTAAAATCATAATCCATTCAAACTCGTTCGCCCATAACAATACTCAATAAAACCTTGGATAGTGTTCATTTAAAAAAGAAAAAGTCGTAGAAGCGACTGGGATTCAGAGCCACAAACGGCCAGTCCCGGGATAAAACCACGGCCACACTCGGCCGGATCAAAACACAAACAGATAACACTGAAATAAACAAAGTCTCATATGAGACTGCGAACTCAATCGTCCTCCGCACGCGAAACCTCACCTTCACTAATCAGCCCTTCTGTACTCAGAACCGCCTCGCCTGCACCTTCTTCGGCTGTAGGACCCTGACCGTCGGCGCCACCCAAGCAATGTGGGAAGATACACTCGGATTTCAGGCATGCGAGGATCAGGTAGAAGTCTACATCCGCATCCACTAACTCTGCTCTGCGAGCAGAAAGCTTGGCCTTTTTTAGTTCGCGGGGACGGAAGCAAATCCCCATAAAAAAACTGGATCTGTTACATTCCTCCCTCGATGCTTGTCAGGGCGAAGTCCCTAACATGGAAAACCGCCAACGAATCAAGGGAGTCATAAATCCTCACCAGACGGGTCCGAAAATTGACACGAACGATCTCTTGGGCCTCGTCGATCGCACCAACAGACGATTCTTCCCCATCCTCGATCTTACGCTTTAGTCGGCGCAATTCTGATGACTTAGCCATTTTCACTTCTTTCGCTTTAAGCAAAGAGCTACCGGTCTTCCCAAGATCCCACTCTAGCTAACCAACCCGAGACTCGAACTGAGCTATCTTAAGGAAATAGGCTTCCTCGATAACCTTCAACCTCTCTTCAAACTGCGACAATTTCTGGCGCGACTCTGTTAATTCCCTAGCAAGACGGCTGGACTCCCACCCACACTTACTGATCATCCCGTCGATCAACGAGACAAACTAGGAAACAATAGAAAAGAGGCGGTCAAGAATCAGTCAATACACAGAAAGAAAAAAGGGAGAAGATTTTTCCAAACCATACCTTAGCACGGTGTCTGGACACCATTGCAGGCAGAGAGTCAGTTTCGGTCTCCTTGGTACACCTCCTCTTCTTAGCCGCGTCTGGATTAACGCAAGGTCTCTTACGACCCTTTGCCGTACGAGCCGGAATCGTGCTAGGCTTAGAAACCCCAAGACGATTGTCCTCTTGACTGTGGGAGGAGGCATCGATTTCTGAACTGGATCCACCTCGACGACCTTAACCGGGTTCGTAAAGGAACCCGACGGATGAACCTCAGATGCCAACGCATGCACCGTGATCTCCCCTCGGGTAGTAACAGCATCTCGGAGGCCTGACGCGTGCAGGGTTCACCGTCTCCTCAGCCTCACGGCGAGCCAAATCGTTCTGGAAAGAAAGAAATTCTGCAATATGAACTGGCAGGGCTCCAGTGGTTGGAAGATCGGGAGAATTTTCACCTGCAGCGTTGCTCATCTCGACATCACCGCTTCTCTGAAAGTTGCTGGAATAGGACATTTCGGCGGAAGGAAAAAAATTCTAATTGAAAATGCTAAGCGAACTTGAGAAAATGAGAGAGTATGGAGAGAATAAGAAATGGGAAGCTATATTTATAGAAGAAACAAAAGGTGAAGGATTTTCTGCATTAAAATAATCGGAAAAACTTTTCGAGAAAAATCAATTTTTACAGCGGATTCCGATTAAACATCCTCACTCGCCCGGAAGAATCGTGCTCAAAACTTGCGAGCTGGGGGGCTAACTGTTGGTGTCAAAAACTCGTACTCTCGAAATCAACATCTAAAAATTATGTTTCCATACGAATGCAGTCTCGAAACCATCCCAACAAAAGCTTCCGAGCCAAAGACTCAAAAGAAAGGAAACATTAAACCAACCGAACAGTCCAACTCGTCGAAGAGTCGAGCTTAACTGTGCGGGCCGACCAACTCGCCCGTTCGTCGAGTTGGACGGCATGACACAACCAACTCGCCCGTTCGGCGTGTTGGATGGATTTAAGATGGCCAACTCGTCCGTTCGGTGAGTTGGACAAGCCCAACTCGTCCGTTCGGCGAGTTGGACAAGCCCAACTCACCAAACGGGCGAGTTAGATAGATCAATCAATTCATTTTACCTTGTCCTCTAACTCCCTCTTTCGAAACTTGGTCGAACTTATTTTTGTTCCGTCTCGGTCGGGATTGACATTGCAACTTTACTGAAAGAACTCGTTTTCTCGAGAAAGGTTCCGGTCAATAGTATGAGAAGGTAATGGTTAATTAAACACCTGGAATCACACGTCCCATACGAAAGATTCTAACTCTCGGAGGACATCAGTTAAGGAATGCTCTTTTGATAAAATCGTAAAAACTCGAGAAGGTCTAAAACTCGGCTAAAGGCCCACTCACAATTTTATCCAAAATCAAGCCCAAAAGTTGTGACGGTTTATCTTTTATTTTTCAGGAAGAGATAAATGTTAAGTTCGAAAGATAAATCTCAAGATCGGAGGATAAATGTTAAGTTTTCGAAGATAATCATGAAGATCGGGGAAAAAAAGGAATATTTCCGCGAGGCGATAAATTCTACCAAAGGCAGAACGGGAAAGAGAAAACTGCCTCTAGAGTAGTATATAAGTACTTCGAGGGTGATGATGCAAGACACGCGAAAATCTCTACTCAGAGCAAACACAACACTTAGAGAATTTAGGCAACTTTCTGTTTTTGTTATTCGAGATGCGACTCAACTACGGTTTTGCAGTCATAGGTTGTTAGAACTAGTGATCTCGCCGACAGCTCTCATAGCCAAGGCTTATATCCTGTTGTAAACGCTCATACGCAAATTCGGAATAAGATATCTATTTTATATCTTTTCGATTCTTACTTTATTTTTTCCATCTTTACTTCATATTTTGATTGATTGGCGTGTGGTTTAGATGGAACCACTGGGAAACTAGGGTTTACCCTGCGTTTATATATTCAACGGAAATCGACAATGCTAATTTCGGTTCCCTCACTCATGCTCTCTTGCCTTAGGATGATCATCAATGTTATATTTAGCCTTGTGTTGATCATCAATGTTATATTTAGCCTCTGTTCCTGAAATAAATTCAAAACTTTTGGCAGGAAACAAGTGAATGATATATGAGTTTGAAGTTTTAAAAATAGGAAAAGTAAAGT
The DNA here is from genome assembly GCA_905132765.1 of Moricandia arvensis. NCBI lineage: Eukaryota > Viridiplantae > Streptophyta > Magnoliopsida > Brassicales > Brassicaceae > Moricandia > Moricandia arvensis. The sequence goes on from CAJHQP010001706.1 coordinate 26,461, forward strand.
TCAGATTTATCCAAATTTTTTCAGCTAGTTAAAGGATGGTTGGCTCTTTAGGAGCTTGTTTTCTCTTGATGACACTTGTACCTTCAATGTTTAGTGGAAAAATCAGGTGTTGTCCCTGGTTCTCTTTAAAAAAATTCGCCATGGATTGGTCTTCCATCATCTTTTCTTGTTCTTGGATCAAAACCTTTTGGCAAGGACAAGTGCATAAATCTAGAATTTGAAAACTCTAAGAAAACAGGACTATGATCTAATAACTTTCTAGATGGACAAGACATAGAAAAATGTCCTCTCGTATGACATCTATAACATGTCTGAATTTTAAGATTTTTAGAATTAGAGGATTTACCTTGAGTTGGTGATGCTGGTGGAATTTGCAAGCTTGGTGCCAAAGCTTCAACTTTAGTTTCTGGTCCTCCTTTCTTAAGAACTACTTCGGCTTTTCTCCCAGGCTGTAAAGTACCCTTTGAATATAGAAATGTCTATGATACCTTTATTAAATGGTGTGAGCTTGGCTATGAACCATTTTGTTTCTTGGTAGTTCTCTTCTCTACAACTGGTTCTTTCTTTTGTGGGTTTTCTTGCTTGCTTCCAGCCTTAAAGCTTGGGGTTGAGGTTTGAGTATAGCTTGCGTGAGAAACACTCATATTGAACTGATATTCCTGATCTGGATTTTTCTTCACAAACTCCTCAAGCATCTTGAGTTTGAAACTCTCTAAAGTATGGTCCGGTTCATTGTTGTACCATTGAGCATACTGCTCTTTTGCCCACCATGCACAGGGTGATCCAGTGATTCTCTTAATGGCATATACAGCTTCTCCTCTTCTGGAACGTGGTGTTTCTGGAGCAAGGTTTCCAAGTCGTCCTCCCACTTTAGATAGGCTTTGCTTTTTTGGGGTTAACCTGAAAAGAGTATGGAGTGTAGCTCAAGCTCGATAACATTTCTTTCGGCCTCACTTTCAACTTCTTCATGTTCAGCCAAGACAAGGTGGGATTCTTTAAAATTTCTTCCACCCTCACTTATGACTTCATCCTCTTCAGGCACGCCTAGATCATCTCCATTGATCTCAGTTTCATGGGTGGACTGCCTTGCTTCATCATCACTAATTTGAGAATCAGTTTCCTCATACCATGATCCAAAATCTCGGAAAGGCTTCACAGACAATGTTTTTCTTTCCTCTTGAACAGATAAGGAATAAACTAAATGGAATTTTTTTCTCTGTTTTACATATATGAAAAATATCTAAGTAAATGCAAACAAATCTTTTATTTCTTTTGAAAATTTCGTGGATCAAACTACACTAAATCCTTCTTCCTTTTCTTTTCTATAAATTATGAAAATAAGCAAGATACCAAAAATGGCAGAAACAAAAACTGAAGCAAAAGACAATTTTTTATGGACTTTATCGGTTTTATAGAAACAGACTAAACAAGAATGAAACTAAAAGAGAAAAAAATGCTAGAAATGATTGATAAAACCTGGGTCAGGATCTTTTAGAGCTCTGATACCAAATGATACTGCTCCGGAAACTAAGATGGTGAGATGGTCGTTGAAATGGCGGTTGAGAAATGGGTAAAGATGAAGGTGGTTGATGGATGAACTACTGTTCCGGAAACTAAGATGGTGAGATGGTCGTTGAAATGGCGGTTGAGAAATGGGTAAAGATGAAGGTGGTTGATGGATGAACTACTGTCCCTTCATGTATGTTGGGGTAAAAATCGGTCACAAAAGAATCAACGTCCGAAACTTACCGAGAAATGTCCTCTTCGAAAAGGGAGAGATAATATTTTGAAAAAAAGAAGAGCGCGAAAATCGAAATCAAGTTTCGTATGGATCCCGAAAAAGGGTTGACACGACTATAAGGCTCATTGTCGAACACACCAAACGTAAGAGTTGGAAAAGCAAGCTGTCCAACTCGCCGAACGGGCGAGTTGGACCGCACAAGCCAACCAACTGGCCCGTTCGGCGAGTTGGAACAGTCCAACTCGCTGAACGGGCGAGTTGGGCGAGGTGGGCCAACCAACTCGCCTGTTCGGCAAGTTGGACGACGAAGGCCAATCAACTCGCCCGTTCAGCAAGTTGGAACAGTCCAACTCACCGAATGGGCGAGTTAGGCGATGTGGCCCGACCAACTCGCCCATTTGGCGAGTTGGGGGACGAAGGCCAACCAACTCGCCCGTTCAGCGAGTTGGGCAGTGTGGGCCGACCAACTCGCCCGTTGTCCAACTCGCCGAACGGACGAGTCGGATCGAGCAAGATGACCAACTCGCCGAACGGGCGAGTTAGGTCGGACGAGCAATCCAACTCACACATTTGGCGGGTTGAATGGTCAATCCAATTTTATCTCGTCCTCGTAACTCACTCCTTTGAAATCTGATCGAACTTGTTCTTGTTTCGTCTTGATCGAAATCGACATTGGAACTTTATCGCAAGAACTTGTTTTGTCGTATAAAGTTTGAATTGATCGTGTAAAACGTCAATGATTAACTGAACACCTAAGGTTACATGCACTATACGAAAAATCGAACTCTCATCGGAATTGACGTCATTTTAGAAGCGCTCTTTTGACAAAATCATGAAAACGCTTGAGTTAAAAAACCGCCCGACAAGGTCAAAAACCCGACTAAAAGCACACTCGCGGTTTTACACAAAAAGAGCCCAATTGAAATGACGGTCTATCTTTTATATTGCAGGAAGAGATAAATATTAATTTCGGATGATAAATGTCAAGTTTCCAAGATAATGATGGAGATCGAGATAAAAAGGAATATTTCCGCGAAATAATAAACTCAACCTAGGGGCAAAAAAGGAAAGGGTAACTGACGTAGAAGGCATATATAAGGGGAACTAAAGCAAAAGGTGCAGGGATCCGAAGATTTAGACCTAGAGAAGCTCCGTTAGCTTAGAAGAACTTAGAACTTAGGTGGCTAGAACAACAGAGTTATACTCAGACGTTGATCCATCTTTGTTCGATGATTCAGGTTTCCTTAGACTCTACGACTCATTGCACTTAAAAACCATAAGATTTATTCTCGACAAGCTCGGTTTCTATGACTGGCACTCGATTACCAGAAGAACTTGCTTCGACAGGTCGATCTCTTGGTCCAATCTTTTAATTGAACTACGTCCGACTTGATCGTCGAAAGGGGTACGTAGGCAGCCTTTCGTAAGGTCCAGTCCCAAATCCTTCAAACCTTTCTCATATTTTTCATCTATTTCTAAGCAAGTTATAGCCACATAGTTTTCTCTCGACATAGGTGGTAGAGTTAGCAAACTTAGTCTCGTTTTACTGCTCGTGTTATACGAATTCCTTTGTGATCCTGTTTCCAGACAAGCTTCATGTACGCTTTTGTCTCTGGAGCACTCGTACGCGAATTCAAAATAAAGATCTATTGTTTTCTAAATTAGTTTTGTTATCTTTTCATACTTTCCGCGTTTATTTGATTACTTATCATTGGCTCTGGCAGAGAATTCGAGACCTCAAGGAAAGTTAGGGTTTCTTGATTTTCCTTAAATTACGGAAATGACGGTGTGAAATTCGGTTCCCACAGTTTGGCGCTAGAAGGAGGGGGGGGTCGGATTACTCTAACTCATGGCCACAAAATGCTTGATTGAAACAATGTCTGGAAATAAGAAAGACAATACCGCAGATCGAAACAACGCTGGTAAAACAACTCCAGCAGTGATTGCTCCCGTCACCAACACTTATGCAAACGCCGCAATGCTTGAGAAAAATCGAAAACCTACTCGCGGCTCTTCGCCACACGCGGGGCACCGAAACAAGCTCGCGATTTCTCTCACTAAACAGAAAGGGCAACGATAGAATCTATCGAACCCCGTAAAGTCCGTCTCATTACCGAGTTGGATAAATCTCAGCGCATAAGGGTTCAACAAAAAGAACTTTTTCGAAACCTTTCGGAAAAATAAAACTTGCCCTCCCAGAAATTGTGGAGAAGCCCTAGATATCTCATAGAGATAGGAAGCACAGAAAATCGGGCGCACAACCCCCACTACTGTACTTCTTCTTAACCATTTTTGAAAAAACGAAGTTGATCTCTATTGAACCACTCAAAACCTAAAAAGCTGACGAAAACAAAACTAAGCAAAACGAGATATCTTATCCCTCAATGCTAAAACGTTTTCTGAAGCCCAAGATTTCGTAAAAAGTCAAGTTTCGATTCTACGCGACATATTCAGTGAATTCCCGATGAATGTCACTTAAACTTACTTCGGAAAAACTACACAAAATCTCCTCGGATCAATCCTGCGGAAGTGAGAAAATCTCCGATTAAGTCAACTCCTGATAATTAAGCTGATAACAGCCAAAGATTCAGAGGCTAAAACGTAAGTTTTCAAAAAAAAACAAAACGGCTCGCGTACAGCCAAACACGAAAACACCCTTACATATTGTCTTTCGTAAAATTAAACTCAAAAAAATTTTACGAAACAGCTTTCGTAAAACTAAATTCATGACATTTCGAAAAATAACTTTCGTAAAGTTAAAGCTCAACAACAGTTTCCGAAACAGCTGCCGTAAAATCAAACTTGACAATATTGTATGGAACATCGTTTAGAAAGTGAAACAAGTTAGCATTTTATGATACAAATTTCTTATAAAAATTGTGAAAACGTTTACGAAACTACCACACCAGCATACCATCAAAACTTGAATCGGACCAGTCCAACTCGCCGAACGGGCGAGTTAGACCAAACAAGCCGTCTAACTCACCCGTTCGGCGAGTTGGACCAATCCAAATTTCCAAACGGGTGAGTTGGACTGGATGAGCAGTCCTTTGTCTCACCTTTGTGTTCTACTTTGATTGCCGATCGAAAAACTTTTCGTCTCGTCTCAATCGGAGTTTCAGTTGAGATTTTACGATAAAAACAAATTGGACGCACAGGTGGACCAGTCCAACTCGCCGAATGGGAGTTGGGAAAGCCCTGATGAGATTCTTCTTTATTTTCTCTTTCAAATCTCTATCAAAACGCTTTTCGTTTCATCTCAATCGGAGTTTCCATTGAGATTTTACGACAAAAACAAGAAAGACTCGCCTAAACTCCTTGGCTTGCTCCTACTAGCTCTCTTGGGCATCATTGTGGGAACCAAAATTTTCACTGTCAATTTCCGTTGAATTAGGAACGCAGGGTAAACCCTTGTTTCCCAGAGGTGCCAGAAATCCGCTAAACCACACGCCAATCAGTCAGAATATGCAATAAAGATCGAAAAACAAAGTACGAATCGAAAAGAGAGCAAATTGATGTCTTATTCCGAATTTGCGTATGGGCGTTTACAACAGGATAAGAGCCTTCGCTATGAGATCTGTCAGCGAGATCCCTAGTTCTAATAACCTAAACTGCAAAACCCTAGGTGAGTCGCAGCTCGAATAACAAAAACGGAAAGTTGCCTAAATGCTCTAAGTGCCTAGCTATGTTTGCTCTTAGTGAAGATTTTCGTGTGTCCCCTGCATCATAATCATTGATTTCCTTATATACTTCTCTAGAGGCAGTTTTCCCTTGGTGGAATTTATCGCTTCGCGAAAATATTTATTTTTTCCTCGATCTCCAAGATTATCTTCGGAAACTTAACATTTATCCTCCGATCTTGTCATTTATCTTTCAGACTAACATTTATCCCTTCCATCTAAATAAAATATAACCGTCACAAAGTTTAGGCTTGACTTCAGATAAAATTACGAGTGGGCCTTTGGCCGAGCTTTAGACCTCGTAGGGCCGTTTTCTGATTTAGGCGTTTCTACGATTTCATCGAAAGAGCATTGCTAAAACTTCGTCATCCAAGAGTTAGGATTTTTCGTATGGGGCGTGTGACTCTAGTGTTTAGTTAACTGTTACTGTCTCATACGATAAACCTGATCCTTTCTTGAGAAAACAATTTCTTTCGGTAAAGTTCCAATGTCAATCCTGATCGAGATGGAACAAAGATAAGTTCGATCAAGTATCGAAAGAGGGAGTTAACGAGGACGATGCAAAAATAGATTGATAGATCCGACTTGCCAAACGAGCAAATCGGATTCCTCGTGCCACCTAACTCGCCGAATGGGCAAGTTGGTTGGTTCGTGCCATCTAACTAGCTCGTATGGCGAGTTGGTCGGTTCGAGCCGTCCAACTCACCTATATGGCGAGTTGGTCGGTCCCATGTTGCTTGATTTGCCCATTCGACAAGCTGGACGTTTTGCTCGGCCTCCTTCTCGGTCCGGAGAGTTAGATGATTGAGTCTTCTAGTCGTTTTGTTGTATTGCCGTTCGGGGATACGTTTACCCGAGGTCTTTGGACAAACTCTTGCTTATGCCTCATTTGTGCGGACCGTTCCTTTGTGGTCATTCGAGATTTGACCTTGATTTTTTCCCGTTCCCTTTTCTCCCAGATATTATCTCTTTTTCACAAAGGGTGCGTTTCTAGAGAATTTTCTGACGTTGATTTTGTCGTGACCAATTTTGACCCCAACAGTAAGCTCCCCAGCTCGTTAGAATCATAAGGTTTTAGTGAGCGGTTTTGGCAGGTTTGGTAAGTTAGGCGTAATCAATGTTTGAAAGTGGTCTACTTATTCCTCTAAGAGCGGAATGCAGTAGGATTGGGGCTGCGCCTTGGGAAGGCTACCTACGTACCCTTGTAAAAGGGATCAAGCCTTTCGTAGTTCGTTCCGGAGTTACGGTTCTTACTTCCTGTTTTCCAGTGAGACCTTTATGGTTTAGCTGTATGTCGTGTTGACATTATCTGGCATGTTTCTATCAATGGCATTGTATATTGGATATTTGTTGACCTCGAGACTAGCCTTGTAGGCTGTTTATTTTGGTCGAGTGTGGCCATAGTTATGTTTTTGGAACTGACAACGTGTGGCTTTGTATCCCGGCCGCTTTGCGACTTTCTAAATTTATAAACTAGGCTTTTTATTTGACAAGAATATTAAGTAGATTCGGATTTTTGTTAAGTATAGAGGAAGGTTATGAGTTGTCATCTCGCTCCCAACTCTTTTGCGGATCGTCCTATTCGTTGCTTGTTCGAGATGTTTGAGAAGTTTTCCAATGCTCGGAGAGCGCCTAGATATGGACGAAGAGACATGCTTTCAGGATCGTGTATCTTTTTGATATCATGCCTTGAGACGTTAGAGACCAGTGTGCTGGGTTTAGGGTAAGACCTAGGTCTAATCCCAGTTTTAGGGGGTGTGATGACTACTTCAGCTTACGTTTCCTGTATTGCTTTCGACCTGATTCCATCCCACTTTAAATTCCGTGATATATTCTCGGCTTATGTGACTTGTATGGTAGGAATCGAGCATCTATTCGAGGACAATTTTTAAGTCTCCCGAAAGTGCTGACCAAAATTTTGGATTTCTTTTATAGCGCTATTACCCTGTGTGTCGGTGTTCGAGAGATATCTCTACGAGATGGCTTAGTCTGTTTAGGGTGTTAAGAGTTTGTTGTGATCAGCAACAAACTTATTTGTAGATATAATCATTTTTGAACCTTCGCGAAGGATACGTGTTTAAGAAGGTGTGTATGTTTTATAGTCGTGGATGGACTGTTTTTAAGGTGAGCATTCCATTTCGAAAAGTTTTGACGAAAAAACATTCTCCAAGCGTTAGCGTCGTCTCGCTGTGTCGAAGGTTGAGTTTTTATTTCATATGCGCATTTCTTGCTTGAAATGTTGCCGGGCTTAAAGATGTTTGGTATCGCAAGGTTTTTGTTTTAACCTTACGGAAGAGAAACCTTTTGGTTTGTTTCGAGTAATTAGAACCAATGGGTCGCGTAAATTTGGCCCTGAGAATATGTGACTTCCTTCACTGTGCTTTGTGAAGAGTTGGCCTCCCGAGACTTATTTCGTCTATAGTTAAGGATGCTCTGTATTGCTCTAGGAGCTCTGTTACGAGATTTTCCTTATGTGCCGCTTTTCACTTGTAAAACGCTGTGGGTTTAGAGTAAACTGCGGAATGTATTAAACTTGGTCTGTTGTCGACAAGTTTATGTTTTCTGTTAAGCGTATGGTGGTTACGACTAAGTTTCGATATTAAGAATTTGTCGTATAATTTCCAGTTCTGGGTTATACGATAGTTATTTGCACTTGGCGTTTTTAAACTGATCGTGGATTGTCGTTCTGCTGCTAAGTGGTTGGGTGGAGCATTGGTTGCTCAAAAATTTTGGGTCGGTCTGAAGGTTATGTTAGTTTAGAACTTTACTAAAGAGGATACCGAATTCTAGTTTGGATTTTTATCGGAAGGCGTAATTGGTTGAGGGCCAAAGAGCGTTTGTCGAGATCGACAGGCGAAGTCGAAGTTTTTCATGCTATAGTCGGACAAATTTTTTTACGTTTTCTATGATGAAGACAAAACCTAAAAGGCTCGATAAAGAACTTGTGTGAGATGATTGCCTTCTCGGAATGAACCAAGGGAGATGGGAGGCAGAATCCAGAGAGCCGCATGGCTAAGGAGTGAGATCTGTAAGATCGTAGTGCGAAGAGATAAAGTTTTAAGATCGCATAACTTTGTGTGGCTATACGAAGAATGTTTCGCGTAAGTTTTATGAGAAGTGAATGGCATTGAAGTAAATTGAGAATGTCTCTCGCAGGTTACTCGTGATATTTGTGAACGAGGAATGTGTATTCATCATTCTCTTTTCTTCATTGCGAAGTTGTTTTTCATGACACCGATCTTATTTTCTTGTAGGCTCTTCCGTATGAAGTGTCATAGATATACGAAAGTAATGGATGATCGGATTTATGAGGCATCGCATGGCCTAAATTATTTCTACTACTATTGCGAGAGTTTGCTTTGTCGAAATCGTTTTCTTGATGCTGAGACAATTTTTTTTTGAAGTATGGGAGTATACGAGTATAGTATATGTACCTACTCCCTCCTTTTTTATGAAAGAAAACGGCTGAACCGATATTTTGAAGGATTGTGTACGTTTTTTCTTTCGAAGATTGGGATGATCGACAATCAAGGTCGGTTTAAAGACGACGCTAGGATTGCTGCTTGGTGACTTTCAGGTTGATGACTAGGAATACGTCGGTTTTAAGAAAATTTCCAAGAACGAGACGGTTTTAAGACGACGTTCGCGTTTCTAGTTCCTTCTTTCCTTAGGAAGCAAGCTAAGTGTGCGTGGTGATCGTTTCTCGGTTCTCTAAGAGTTTAGATCGGTTTGCAAAATCTGCCTAAGCAGTCGTAGAACAATAGATCGAGAGAGGAAAATTTCTAAGACTTAGATCGCTAGACTATTCTCCTAGATCCTAAGCTCCCTAAATTTTTATGGCGATCCCGAAGCGTTTTTATTTCTTAGCACATTCCTACGAAAATTCCAAGTCTGATTTGAAAAAGTTCCAAGCCGGCCATACCTTATCCCGTGCCATTCAAATGTTCTTGAAGGTTTGGGTTCACCTCTTCTCCGTTTTTCTCGCACATCTCCCCTTCCTCTTCTCGTGTCTGTATGCACCTTAAGAATGGTAACAATACTAGTTCTTTCTAGACGCGTTTAGGCTCGAACATGTCTTGCGGTTTTTATCGTAAAGTTCCTACGGTAACTCCAATCGAGACGAAAAACGTGATGTTTCAATCGAGATTCAAAGGAGAAGGCCAAGAGGGAGGTAAGGTAGAGTAGGATGAACAATAGGGCGAGGATAATGTCCAAGAGGGCGAGTAGGACCCCCAAGAGGTCGAGCAGGAGCAAGCTAAGGAGTTTAGGCGAGTCTCACTTGTTTTTGTCGTAAAATCTCAATGAAAACTCCGATTGAGATGAAATGAAAAGCGTTTCGATCAAGATTCTAAAGAGAACACAAAGGATAAGCGCATCAGGGCTAGCCTAACTCCCCATGAGGCGATTTGGAGGGAATAAATCAAACTCGCCATCTGGGCGAGTTGGACAGTGTGCGTCCAACTTGTTTTGATCATAAAATCTCAACGGAAACTCCGATTAAGATGAAACAAAAAGCGTTTCGATCGGGACTCAAAGGCGAACGCCAAGGTTAGAAAAAGAGTGCTAATCCAGTCCAACTCTCCCGTTTCGCGAGTTAGATTGGCCAACTCGCCCAATGGGCGCGTTAAACGGCTCATTTCGTCCAACTCGTCCAGTGGGCGAGTTAGATGACTCGTTTCGTTCAACTCGCCCGTTCGGCAAGTTGTACTTGTAAAAACCTCCGAACGGGCGAGTGAGACGGCTTATTTCGTACAACTCCTCCGTTCGGTGAGTTGAACTGGTCCGACATGTGCGTCCAACTTGTTTTGATCGTAAAATCTCAACGGAAACTCTGATTGAGATGAAACGAAAAGCATTTTGACCAGGAGTCAAGGGAGAACGGAACGGTGAGCCAAAAGAGTGCTCATCCAGTTCAACTAGCCCGTTTAGCAAGTTGTATTTGCCAACTCGCCCATTGGGCGAGTTAGACGGCTCGTTTTGTCTAACTCGCTGAACGGACGAGTTAGACAGCTCGTTTCGTACAACTCGCCCATTCGGTGAGTTGGACTGGTCCTACCTGTGCGTCCAACTTGTTTTGATCGTAAAATCTCAATTGAAATTCTGATTGAGACGAAATGAAAAGCGTTTCGATGGCGACTCAAAGGAGATCGCAAATGTGAGCCAATGGAATGCTTGTTTTGTCAAACTCGCCCAATGGGCGAGTTGGAATGGTCAAACTCACCCAATGGGCGAGTTGCTCGGCTTGCAATGTCCAATTTGCCCATCGGACGAGTTGCACGGCTTTCACTGTCCAACTCGCTTGTTGGGCGAGTTGCACAGCTTGCACTGTCCAACTCACCTGTTGGGCGAGTTGGACTTGTCAAACTCGCCCAATGGGCGAGTTGCACTGCTTGTACTGTCCAACTCGCGGTCAAACTCGAGTTTGGATGGTATGCTGGTGCGGTTGTTTCGTAAACGTTTTCAAATTTTTTCTACGAAAGATTTATCATAAAATGCTAACTCGTTCCTCTTTTTGAATGATGTTCCATAAAACATTGTCGAGTTTGATTTAACGAAAGCTGTTTCGGAAAATGTTGTTGAGCTTTAATTTTACGAAACTTATTCCGCGACATGTCATGAGTTTAGTTTTACGAAAGCTGTTTCATAAAATGTTGCTAAGTTTAATTTTACGAAAGTCGTTATGTAAGCGTGTTTTCCTGTTTGGCTGTACGAGAGCTATTTTTCTAGAAAACTTACGTTTTAGCCTCTGAATCTTTGGTTGTGACGAGCGTATTTATCTAGAGTTGACTTAATCGGAGATCTTTTCGTTTCCGCAGGAGTGATCCGAGGGGATTTCAAGTAGTTTCTCCGAAGTAGGTTTAAGTAATACTCATCAAGAATTAACTGAATATGTTGCGTATAATTGAATCTTGACTCTTTACGAAATCTTAGTTTTCATAGAACGTTTTAGCAGTGAGGGATACGATCTCTCGTTTTGCTTAGTTTAGTTTTCGTCAGCCTTTTTAGGTTTCGAGTTATTAGTTAGAGATCAACTTCATTTCTTCGAAAATTGTTCAGAAGAAATATAACAGTGGGGGTTGTGCGCCCGATTTGCTGTGTGTCCTATCTCTGTGAGAAATCTTGGGTTTCTCCGCAATTTATGGGAGAGAAAATTTTATTTTTCCGAAAGGTTTTCGAAAAATTTCTTTTGGCCAAACCCTTATGCGCTGAGATTTTCCCAACTCGGTAATGAGACGAACTTTACGGGGTTTGATAGATTTTATCGTTACCCTTTTTTTTAGTGAGAGAAATCACGAGCTTGTTTTGGTGCCTCGCCTGTGGCGAAGAGTTGCGACTAGGTTTTTGATTTTCTTAAGCACTGCGGTGCTTGCATAAGCGTTGGTGATGGGAGCAGTCACCGTTGGAGTTGTTTTACCAGCGTTGGTGCGAGCTGCTGTGTTGTCTTTTGTATTTCTGGACATTGTTTCGATCAAGCGTTTTGTGGTCATGAGTTAGAGTAATCCCACCACCCTACTTCTAGCGCCAAACTGTGGGAACCGAAATTCACACTGTCGATTTCTGTTGAATTAGGAACGCAGGGTAAACTCTAGTTTTCCAGAGGTTCCGAATATCTGCTAAACCACACGCCAATCAGTCAGTATATGCAACAAATATCGAAAAACAAAGTATGAATCGAAAAGAGAGAAAATAGTTGTCTTATCCCGAATTTTTGTTTGAGCGTTTACAACAAGATAGGAGCCTTGGCTATGAGAGCTGTCGGCGAGATCCCTAGTTCTAATAACCTAAGACTGCAAAACCCTATTTGAGTCGCAGCTCAAATAAAAAAATGGAAAGTTGCCTAAATGCTCTAAGTTATGTGGTCATCAAGTCCATTTATGAGGCGGAGGTCGTCCATGTCCATTACTCAACCAGCCAGCTAACTATCCAGGACGTATGCTCAGTAAATCAGCCATATCTTACAAATTAGGAGTGTTTTCACTATGAATTTTTTTTCATGGATTATAAATTCAACAATATTTCACCTCCAAATGGAATCAGACAAATATCCATCCGGACCAGAATGTTAGAGATTTTACAAAACGCAGGTTTCCCAGCCCATCCATCTGCAAGTATCAGACTGTTGAAGAGGATTCAAGCCCAACCATGAAGCGGCCTTCAAAAAATCCAACTAATCAAGATGGATTTGTTAGATTTCCAAAAAGCCCAGAAGGAGGAGAATAGACCGAGGGAAATTGAAGTTATGATCAATTTCTAAAAACCGGCCAAAACAGTCTGGCACTTGCCTTATTTGGAAGATTTGGGTCTCACATCAAACCAACCTCAAGAGATGCAACCAGGCGACCTTCTAAGTCATTCAGAGGAACTCCAAAACACCTTAGGAAGCACCCACATACACTGGATCAGGAGGATCCCAGAAGATAGGCCCGATTTGCATCAATTGGCCAAACCAATATTATTTATGGAGGTCATGAGATCATCTTAACCATCCAGGAGACATAATCCACGATCCAGAAGAGTTCTCCATCATTCTTTCATGCACCAGCAAGCATAGGATTAAGAGGATCTACACTTGCTTCAACTTGCCTTATTTGGAGCCTCTTGCAACAAAGCTCCAACAACTATTTCCTCTTCAGTCTAAGCACGACACAAGTACATTCCAGAGCATAAAGAGGGTTCCCAATAATCTCAGCAATCCATTAAAATCGTCCAGGTACAAGATCATTCAAGCTCCCCTCTTCAAGACAAAATCCCATCAATCTCTCCAACGGCTAGTTTCCAATTTTTTTTGCTTGATTTGATTTTCTTCCTTTCTTTTGTTTATGAACGTTATCCTTAGATATTTCTAAGAAATATATAAGCTCATTAGGAATATCATTGTAAAGACACAAATCTTTTACCTAAAGCCTAATAAATATCTTAGTTTCTTTTCTTAAAGGCATTGTGTCTTTGTGTTCTTATTGATCATTCAAGCTTTTGTGGAATCATTTGTCTTGGTGATTGGTGAGTTAGTCTGGTTGTGGAATCAACCATCATACTTCATGGTTGATTTCGGAATCAGTCAGCAACCCATTCTATCCAATACCATCATCATCGCTTCCATCCAGCCGGTTTTATAGTTGATTAGATCGATTGTACAAACCGCCCCTCTTGTTGGATCGTCCATCTTCTTTGATCCAAGGATCATACAAACTTTCATAGCTTAGGCATGTATCAGTAAGTGCTTAGCTATGTTTTCTCGGAGTGGAGATTTTTCGTGTGTCCCCTGCATCATCACCCTTGAAGTCCTTATATACTCCTCCAGAGTCGGTTTGCCCTTGGTCGAATTTATCGCTTCGCAGAAATATTCCTTTTTTCCTCATTCTCCAAGATTATCTTCTGAAACTTAACATTTATCCTTCGATCTTGAAATTTATCTTTCGAACTTAATATTTATCTCTTCCTGCAAAATAAAAGATAAACCGTCACATAGTTGGGGCTTGACTTCGGATAAAATCGTGAGTGGGCCTTTTGTCGAGCTTTAGACCTCATCGGCCCATTTTCTGACTTAGGCGTTTCTACGATTTTATCAAAAAGCATTGCTAAAACGACGTCGTACGAGAGTTAGGATCTTTCTTATGGGACGTGTGACTCTAGGTGTTTAGTTAACCATTATCGTCTCATACAATCTATCCGACCCTTTCTCGAGAAAACGAATTCTTTCGGTAAAGTTCAAATGTCAATCCTGATCGAGATGGAACAAAGATAAGTTTGATCAAGTATCAAAATATGGAGTAAACGAGGACGAGGTGAAAATGGGTTGATTGATCCGACTTTCCGAACGAGCGAATCGGATTGCTCGTGCCACCTAACTCACCCGTTCGGCGAGTTGGGCTTGTCCACCTCGCTGAACAGGCAAGTTTGTTGGTCTATGCTGTTCAACTCGCTCATATGGCGAGTTCGTTGGTCCAAGCCGTCCAACTTGCCATACGGGCGAGTTGGTCGGTCCTAGCCGTCCAACTCGCCCATATGGCGAGTTGGTCGGTCTTGCTGTCCAATTCGCCTGTATGGCGAGTTGGTCGGTCTTGCCGTCTAATTCACCATATGAGAGAGTTGGTCGGTCCAAGCCGTCAACTCGGACCGACCAACTCGCTTGTATGGCGAGTTGGTCGGTCTGAGCCGTTCAACTCGCCATACGGGCGAGTTGGTTGGTCCATGCCATCCAACTCGCCCGTACAGGCGAGTTGTTTGTCCCATTTGGCTTGATTTGCCCGTTCGACAAGCTTGATGTCTTGCTCGGCCATCTTCTCCGTCCGGGGAGTTATATGATCGAGTCTTCTAGTTGTTTTGTCGTATTGTCGTTCGGGGATACGTTTACCCGAGGTCTTTAGAAAAACTATTCCTGATGGCTCATTTGTGTAGACCGTTCCTTTGTGGTCTGTCGAGATTTGACCTTGATTTTTCCCCTTCCCATTTCTCTGAGGTATTATTTCATTTTCACAAAGGACGCATTTCTCGGGAAGTTTCTGACGTTGATTATGTCATGAACGATTTTGACCTCAACAATCATCCTCGCCCTTACCTCCATCTTGGCGTTCTCCTTTTAATCTCTATCGAAGCACCTCTTGTTTCATCTCGATTGGAGTTACTGTTGGAACTTTACGATAAAAACCGCAAGACAGGTTTGAGCCTAAACGCGACAAGGAAGAACTAATATTGTTACAATTCTTAAGGGGCGTACAGACACGAGAAGAGGAAGGGGAGATGAGCAAGCAACATGGAGAAAAGGTTAACCCAAAACTTCGAGAAAACTAAGGGAACTTAGGATCTAAGAGAATAGTCTAGCGAACTAAGTCTTAGGCATTTTCCTGTCTTGATATATTGTTCTGCGAATGCTCAGACAGATCTTGCAGGCCGATCTAAACTCTCGGAAAACCGATATATGATTGTCACGCACGCTCAGCTAGCTTCCTAAGGAAAGAAAGAACTAGAAACGCTAACATCGTCTTAAAACCGACTTGTTCCTAGCAATTTTATTGAAACCGACATATTCCTAGTCGTCAACCTGAAGTCACCAAGTCACAATCCTAGCGTCGTCTTTAAACCAACCTGGATTGTCGATCATCACAATCTTCGAAAGGAAAAACGCACACAACCCTTCAAAATATCGGTTCAGCCATTTTCTTTCGTAAAAAAGAGGGAGTAGGTACGTATACTATACTTGTATACTCCCATACTTCAAAAAAAATGGGGGAGTTGATGTCTTGCATATTTTCATTGTTTTATCCACCCATTTACATGCATTTTGATCATGTCGACTAGGATTTAGTCATTTCTAGGTTGCATTTTGTACACATGACTTCTTATTAGGTTTTGGACTATCCTTGGAGTTCTTGAAGATGGTTGGAGGCTTTTGGAGCTACGTGCCAGAGCGACCCCATGACGTCGCTCCCTTCCAGAGCGAGACATCATGGTCGCTCGGTCTCTCGTCACTCGGTTGCACGCGTAGGAACATGAAGCGACCTGCCAAGCGACGTACCAAGGTCAGTCCCAATTAGGGCGACCTCCGGTGCGAGGAGCCCAGATCGCTCGCACTCTGCGCGATCTCAAGCAGACTAAAAGACGCCTGGAGCGACCTTCCCAGCCACCATGCTAGGTCAATCCCATCCAGAGCGACCTCAGCAAAGCGACGTGCACAGGTCGCTGCGCGTCTTTGTTTGGACAAACTTAAGTTATGTCAGGGACCTTTTGGTCATTTTGTTTCATTGTTTTACATTTTCTAAACCTAAGTTAAGTATCTCGGTAAGCCGTTTCTGGGCGAAGATTCTTTGATCTGGAAGAAACAAAAAAACTTTTCGGAAAGTTCATCTTCTAAGATCATTGTTTCATTGCTCTACTGTTGTGACTTGTTTATTCTATCATCTACAAGACTAAGCTTGAATCCAAAATGGGTTTAAGGGGAATCATGATGATTAGTGAGTAAATCACCATTGAATTCATGGGTTAGGGAGATTAAGGGTGATTAGGCTAGATCTAAGATGTTTAGTGTAGATTTCTCTTATTCCTTGCTAGTAGAGTAATCGTAATGCTTCTTTTGAGTTGGCCACTCAAGGGTTGATCTTTAGGCATTTCCCACCCCACAAAGTGTTTGATGAAATGCCTGAGTCAACTCTACTAAGCTTTTAACATTCTTTACCAGTGACACTTGTTGTTAAAGGTGTTAAAATGGCTAGTAAACTTATTCTTAATGATTACTTCCATAACATTCAACTGAAGACATTTGATGCTTGAGTTATGTTACTAAGTGAACATTCATCTAGACATAGAGCTTGTTTAGAATCGTGTCTAGGCTTAAGGTTGATAGTTTGATTGATCACTCGCCATCTTTAGTTCGAATTTTGATCACCCAAGTTCTAATTTCCGTTACCCATGTGTTCTCCTTTATCTTAATTGTCAAAGTTATTTCCTTTATCGCACTTAGTGTTCTATTGTTGAATTTTAATCTTAGTCATAATTCAAAACCAATCAATCACATGATCATACTTAGATTAAGCTAGTACTTGCATTCTCAGTGCTTTTATATCTCTCAGAACTGGTTCGACAATCATTTATACATCAACATTTGCCTTAGGAGCCTTGAAAACTCCTAACATCAAATTGGCGCCGTTGCCAAATTCTGAGTCGAATAGAACATTGAGATTTAGTCACTTGCTTGAGACTAAGTCATTTTACTTTTATTTAGTCACCGATTCTCTGTCTTCATCTCTTTTTGGCATTTCAAGTATGTGAACTTGAGGAGCAAGGGCATAACAAACCTAGTTCCACGAGTTCCAGATATCAGAGTTTACGAAAGAGCAATCACAAGTCAGAGAAGATAAGAAGAGCAACAAGCTCAGCTACAAGAGTTGAATATTGACATGAATCATTGATGCTTTCATGCTAGTTCCTCAATACATCAAGTTCCTGAAAGATGTCATAGCTGCAAAGAAGAAAGAGATGGAGGACATGATGATCCTTACTCATGAGTGCAGTGCTATCATCCAGAGGCTTGATGTTCCAAAGAAGCTAGAGGATCCAGGATGCTTCACACTACCTTGTGCTCTTGGACCTATTGTATTTGAGAGATGTCTCTGTGATTTGGGAGCTAGTGTCAGCTTGATGCCTTTGTCTGTTGCAAAGAAGCTTGGATTCACTCAGTACAAGAAGTGTAGACTCTCTCTGGTGTTGGATGATCGTTCAGTGAAGTATCCTGTCAGTATCTTGGAAGAGCTCCCTGTGAAGGGGTTGGAAACTATGAGATCACTACTGATTTTGTAGTACTTTAGATGGGGGAGGAAGCTCAAGATCCCTTGATCCTTGGAAGGCCATTCTTAGCCACAACAGGAGCTATTGTTAATGTGAAAGAAGGCAACATTGATCTTCATTTGGATAAAGGGCACATTCTCCACTTTGACATCAAGGAGATAATGAAGAAACCAAATGTGCAAGGGCAAGTCTTCTACATTGAAGAGATGGACGCTCTTGCTGATGAGCTCCTTGAAGAGTTATCACTAGAGGACCCTCTACAGCATGCTCTGACGATAGAGAGAGAGGGCCAAGTGATTGAGAACGAGGAGAGCACTACCTATGTGATGATGCTTGATTCACACATAGGGTTTGCTAGTGAGGATCAGTATGAGGAGCTGCCACAAGTGCTTCATCAAGTAGCCTCAGTCACTCAACAAGAAACGTCCAGCAAAATGACTGGAGCGAGCTCAAGGCTCCTAAAGTGGACCTTAAACCTCTTCCCCATGGTGTAAGGGTCCTACAGAGATGTGAAGTCACCAACCTCGAAAACTACCCTGGAGCGACGTTCCACAGCGACTCCCCAAGGCCACTCTAGAGACGGTCCAGTGAGATCGAGATTGACGAGGTTCAGAGCCAGCCACGGTTTGAAGGTTTCAGCCAGCCACCAGGTGGATACTATACCACATTCCCACCAGACGACGAGCCTGGGCCATTCGCCCCTCCCCGCTTCCCATAGATGGTACTCCTTCACCTTCCATTGTATATACCAATTTTTTATTTTGCATTTTAGCCCTCTTTTGGGTATCTCTTTAAACTTAACAATACAGAGACTGTGTGACTTAAGTTTGGGGGAGGTACCATGTATTTAATCATGTTTTTGTTTGATGATTTTGAGTCTAATGCATTGCATTGTACATACACATATGCATAGAATTTTTTTTTTGAAAAACACAAAAAGAAACATGTAGTTGCAGCATTTATCTTCTTAAGATTGAGTCTAGAGCATATAGGTTGCATTCATATGCATTGGGAACAATGATTTTAAAATTCCTTGTAAAAGAACACTTGTCAAGAGCTCAAAATGATAAACATATCTTGCACGCTTCGAGCCTTGAAAACTCTGCTTGCAACATGTTTGCTTGCTTGATATTGACATTGTTCTTGAAACCAGCTCCAATTTGAAATTTGTCTTAATGAACTTAATCTCTCTTGCATATGGGCACTTGCATACTTGATCTTGGATCTCATACACATTTGGGTTATCTTATTCCATTTTACCACTCTTTTGTTAGCCCAAATGGAACTCCACACCCTTGAACCCAAGCCATTCTTTTGAGACCAAACATTTGATTTGCATGAGTGAGGCCTCTTTTGATAGCTTGTCATGTGCAAAATATTTAGAGTATTGGAGGCGACATAGGATTGTTCTCGTCTCTTGCTAGCATAGGAACCTGTTTTGAGCTAGCATCTAGGATGGTGAGTGGGTTGTGTGTTCTAAAGTTGATATCTTGGGAAAAGAAGAAAGCCATTAGGGACCAAAAGAAAGGAAAAAAGCTCTAGATTGTGTTTAAAGAAACCCCTCCTATAAAAAAAAAGAAAAAGGAGAAACAAAAAAATAAGTTTGGGGGGAGGAGATGTGTAAAGAAGAAAAGTTAGAGCTAAGAAATAGAAAGTGTGCGAAGAGTCCCTAGTTGGTTGTGTAAAAAAAAAAAGAGAAACTTGTTCATTGGTGAGTGATGTGAGCAAAGGCTATTTGGGGTTATGGGATGAAGAAGAAGGGTTAGAACATGAGATCACTTAGGAAAGGGTAGAATGATGAGAATAAGACTATGTATGCATGAGTTGCCTCTAGTCTTAGATAAATTTTGCATAATGATCAGGCTCCTTGTTCTTGAGTGATAGCTACTAAAAGATGATGCATTTGAACCCTCCTCTTTATTGTCATTAGACCATTCGCATGCTTAGCCAAATGATTGAGATCATGTGCCCATTTGTGAGAATTCATCTTGTGTGTGTGTGTGTGTGTGTGTGTGAATTAATGTGAGAGTTGGTTGAAGGAACTTGTTAATTGAAAAGTTTTGCACTTTGTTAAAAGGCATAAGAGTTCTTTGATAGGCCTAGAGAAGCTATTGTATAATAAAAGAGTGTGCTCATGCTATTTTCTATGTCTCTTTAGGATATCAAGTTGAGTCTTTAGATGTGTTTCTTTTTGTTATGAGCTCCCACCTTCAAACCTTTCTCCTTATGAGTTCTAGAAAGTTCACTTGTGGAAAAGTAAAGGAAAAGTTTGGGGGAGTTGATGTCTTGCATATTTTCATTGTTTTGTCCACCCATTTACATGCATTTTGATCATGTAGACTAGGAATTAGTCAGTTCTAGGTTGCATTTTACACATATGACTTCTTATCAGGTTTTGGAGTATCCTTGGAGTTCTTGAAGATGGTTGGAGGCTTTTGGAGCTAAAAAGGGGAGCTAAAGGGGATCATAGGACGAGCAGAGCTGGAGCTACGTGTCAGAGCGACCCCATGATGTCGCTCCCATCTAGAGCGACCTCTAGAGAGAGACATCATGGTCGCTCGGCCTCTCGTCACTCGGTTGCACGCAAAGGACCCTGGAGCGACCTGCCAAGCAACGTACCAAGGTCGCTTCCAATCAGAGCAACCTCTGGAGCAAGGAGCCCAGATCGCTCGATCTCAAGTAGACTAAAAGACGCCTGGAGCGACCTTCCCAGCGACCATGCTAGGTCGCTCCCATCCAGAGCGACGTGCACAGGTCGCTGCGCGTCTTTGTTTGGACGAAACTTAAGTTATTTCAGGGACCTTTTGGACATCTTGTTTCATTGTTTTCTATTTTCTAAATCTAAGTTAAGTAACTCGGTAAGCCATTTTTGGGCGAAGATTCTTTGTTCTAGAAGAAAAACACAAAAACTTTTCGTAAAGTTCATTTTCTAAGATCATTGTTTCATTGCTCTACTGTTGGGACTTGTTTATTTTATCATCTACATGATTAAGCTTGAATCCAGAGTGGGTTTAAGGGGAATCATGATGATTAGTGAGCAAATAACCATTGAGTTCATGGGTTAGGGAGATTAAGGGTGATTATGCTAGATCTAGGATGTTAGTGTAGATTTCTCTTATTCCTTGCTAGTAGAGTAATCGTAATGCTTCTTTTGAGTTGGCCACTCAAGGGTTGATCTTTAGGCATTTCCCACCCCACAAGGTGTTTGATGAAATGCGTGAGTCAACTCTACTAAGCTTTTAACATTCTTTACCAGGGACACTTGTTGTTAAAGATGTTAAAATGGCTAGTAGACTTATTCTTAATGATTACTTCCATAACATTCAACCGAAGACATTTGATGCTTGAGTTATGTTAGTAAATGAACATTCATCTAGACATAGAGCTTGTTTAGAATCGTGTCTAGGCTTAAAGTTGATAATTTGATTGATCACTCGCCATCTTTAGTTCAAAACTTGATCACCCAAGGTCTAATTCCCTTTACCCATGAGTTCTCCTTTATCTTAATTGTCAAAGTTTTTTCATTTATCACACTTAGTGTTCTGTTGTTGAATTTTAATCTTAGTCATAATTCAAAACCAATCAATCACGTGATCGCACTTAGATTAAGCTAGTACTTGCATTCTCAGTGCTTTTATATCTCTCACAACTGGTTCGACAATCATTTATACTACAACATTTGCCTTAGGAGCCTTGAAAACCCCTAACATCAGGCATCAAGAAAACGCTTTTGACAAAGTAAACTCTCGCAGCAGTAGACATAAAATCATTTAGGCAATGCAATGCCTCATCAAAGCAGTCCTCCATTACTTTCGTATAACTATAACATTTTATACGAAAGAGACTGTGTCATGAAAACGACTTCGCAATGCGGAAAACAGAATAAGGAAAACACATTCCTCGTTCACAAATATCACAAATAATCTGCGAGACACATTCTCAATTTACTTATATGCCATTCACTTCTCGTTACACTTACGCGAAATATCCTTCGTATAGCCACTCCAAGTTATGCGAAGGAACTTTTGGAAACAAACATAGCAAATTTCACGGAGAAGTGATTTGGAAGATTTACGTATAGCGAAAAAGTAAGTCATGTAACTCGTCTATCAACGATAAAACTAAAATTTATCTCTTCGCACTACGATCTTACAGATCTCATTCTTTAGCCATGCGGCTCGCTGGCTTCTGCCTCCCATCTCCCTCGGTTCAATCCGAGTAGGCAATCATCTCGCACGGGTTCTTTATCGAGCCTCTTAGGTTTTGTCTTCATCCTACAAACACAAAACAATTTTTGTACGACTATAGCAAGGAAAACCATTACTTGGCCCATCAATCTCGACATACGCACTTTGGCCCTCGGCCAGTTACGCCTTCCGATAAATCCGAACTGGAATACATCATCCTCTTTAGGAAAATTCTAAACTAACATGGCCTTAATGTTAACAGCATAGTCTAATCCGTGACCAGCAACGTCCTCGGCTATGCGGCTGAACATATCCTTTGGACCAAGCCAAAATGTTTGAGCAACCAACGCTCCATCGAATCACTTAATGGCAAAACGACAATCCACGATTGGTCTAAAACGCCAAGTGGAAATAACTATTGTATAACCCAAAATCAAAAATCATACGATAAACTCTTAATATCGAAACTTAGTCGTAACCACCGAACGGTTAACAGAAAACATAAACTTGTCGACAACCGACCAAGTTCAATATGTTCCGCATTTTACTCTAACCCACAGCGTTTTACAAGTAAAAATCGGCACACAAGGAAAAACTCGTAACAAAGCTCCTAGAGCTATAAGAAGCATCCTCAACTATACACGAAATAAATTTCGGGGGGAGGGGGGCGACTCTTCACAAAGCACAGTGAAGGAAGTCGCATATTCTCAAGAAAAAATTTACGCGACCCACCCATTGGTCCTAATTCCTCGGTAACAAACAAATCGTTTCCCTTCCGTAAGGTTAAAACAAAACCTTGCGATACCACACGTCTTCAAGACTGCAAACATTTCAAGCACGAAATGCGGCATATGAAAGAAAAGCTCAACCTTCGACACAGCGAGAAGTTGCTAACGCTCGGAGAACTATTTTTGTCCAAACTTTCAAAAACGGAATGCTCGCCTTAAAAACAGTCTGTCCGCGACTATAAAACATACACACCTTCTTAAACACGTATCCTTCACGAAGGTTCAAAAACGATTATATATACCAATAAGTTTGTTGCTGATCACAACAAACTCTTAACGTCCTAAACAGAATAAGCTATCTCGAACGCTCGACCCAAGGGTAATAGCGCTATAAAAGAAAACCGAAATTTTGGTCAGCCCTTTCGGGAGACTTAGAAATTGTCATCGAAGAGATGATTGATTCCTACTATACAAGCCACATAAGCCGAGAAAATATCGCGGACTTTAAAGCGGGACTGAATCAGGTCGAAAGCGATACGGGAAACGTAAGCCGAAGTAGTCATCGCACCCCCTAAAACCGTGATTAGATCTAGGTCTTACCCTAAACCCAGCACACTGGTCTCTCATGTCTCAAGGCATGATATAGAAAAGATATGAGATCCTGAAAGCATGTCTCTTCGTCCATATCTGAGCGCTCTCGAAAGTTTGTAAAAAATTTCAAACATCTCGAACGAGCAACGAATAGTACGATACACGAAAGAGTTGGGAGCGATATGACAACTCGTATCCTTCCCTCTAAACTTAAGAAAAATCCGAATCTACTTAAAAATCCTTTTCAAGTGAAAAGCCTAGTTTATTCATTAAAAAGGCGCAAAGCGGCAGTGATCCAAAGCCACGCGCTGTCAGTCCCAAAAACATAAGTACGGGCACAGTCGGCCAAAATAAACAGCTATGAGGCTAGTATCAAGGCCGACAAAAATCCAAAATACAATGCATTTAGCAGCAACATGCCTGATAATCTCTACATGAAACACAGCTAAACAATAAAGGTCTCATTGGAAAATAGGAAGTAAGAACCTTAACTCCGGGATGAACTACGAAAGGCTTGATCCCTTATGCAAGGGTACCTAGGCAACCTTCACAAGGCGCAGCCCCAATCCTACTGCATTCCGCTCTTAGAGGAATAAGTAGACAACTATCAACGGACCTTTTCAACCATTGTCCCACCTAACTTACCAAACCTTCCAAAACCGCTCGCTAGAACCTTACGATTCTAACGAGCTGGGAGGCTAACTGTTGGGGTCAAAATCGGTCACAACAGAATCAATGTCAGAAACTTCCCGAAAAATGTCCTCTTTGAAAAGAGAGAGATTATATATTGAGAAAACAAGAGCGGGAAAATCGAAATCAAGTTTCGTATGGATACTGAAGGAGGGTTCACACAATAAGTCCTCGAGAAAGGTTACACTAGGCCTCAGAAAAACGTATCCTTGAGCATCGAAACAACGAAACGACTATAAGACTCGATTGTCCAACTCACCGAACGTAAGAGTTGGCAAATCAAGCTGTACAACTCACCGAAACGGGCGAGTTGGACTGCACAAGCCAACCAACTCATCCGTACGGTGAGTTGGGCGACGTTGGCCAACCAACTCGCCGAACGAGCGAGTCGGATCGAGCAAGATGACCAACTCGCCGAACGGGCGAGTTGGGTTGGACGAGCAATCCAACTCGCCCATTCGGCGAGTTGAATACATCAATCCAATTTTATCCTGTTCTCGTAACTCCCTCCTTCGAAATCGGATGGAACTCGTTCTTGTTTCGTCTTGATCGAAATTGACGTTGGAACTTTATCGCAAGTACTCATTTCCTCGTATAAAGTTTGAATTGATCGTGTAATACGACAACAGTTAACTAAACACCTAAGGTTGCATGCACTATACAAAAAATTTACACTCTTGTCGGAATCGACGTCATTTCAGAAACGCTCTTTCGAAAAAACTGTGAAAACGCTTAAGTTGAAAATGGCTCGACAAGGTTTAAAACTTGGCTTAAAGCCCACTTGCGGTTTTACACGAAAAAGAGCCCAATTGAAATGACAGTCTATCTTTTATTTTGCAGGAAGAGATAAATGTTAAGTTCGGATGATAAACGTCAAGTTTCCAAGATAATGATGAAGATCGAGATAAAAAGGAATATTTCCGCGAAACGATAAACTCGACCTAGGGGCAAAAAAGGAAAGGGGAACCGACCCATAAGGCATTTATAAGGGGAGCTAAAGAAAAAGGCACATGGATCCGAAGATTTAGACCTAGAGAAGCTCTGTTAGCTTAGAAGAACTTAGAACTTAGGTGGCTAGAACAATATATTTATACTCAGACGTTTCTCCATCTTTGTTCGATGATTCTGGTTTCTTTAGACTCTACGACTCATTTCACTTAGAAACCCTAAGCTTATTCTCTACAAGCTTGGTTTCTATGACTAGTACTCGATTACCAGATGAACTTGCTCCGCCAGTTCGATCTCTTGTGCCAATATTTTAATTGAACTACATCCGACTTGATCCTCAAAAGGGGTACGTAGGCAGCCTTTCTTAAGTTCCAGTCCCAAATCCTTCAAACCTTTCTCATCTTTTTCGTCTATTGCTAAGCAAGTCACAGAACATAGGTTTCTCTCGACATAGGTGGTAGAGCTAGCAAACTTAGTCTTGTTTTACTGCTCGTTTTATACGAATTCCTTTGTGATCCCGTTTCCAGAAAAGCTTCATGTTCCCTTTTGTCTCTGGAGCACTCGTACGCGAATTTGAAATAAAGAGTTATTGTTTCTAAATTTGTTTTGTTATATTTTCATATTTTTGCGTCTATTCGATTACTTGTCGTTGGCTCTCGCAGAGAATCCATGACCTCAGGGAAAGTTAGGGTTTCTTGACTTTCCTTAATTTACAGAAATTGACGGTGTGAATTTTGGTTACCACAATGTACATGATAACCTAAAACAAAGGAAGAACAGTGAGTTTATGAATAATGAAAATAAGAACAAAAACTAAAAAATAAAAGATGGAATGATGGATGGATAGAAGATAGAAGATCGATGATGGATAGATGATGTTGGATAGATGATGATTGACTCTCTCAATCCATGGGTTTGATTGACTCTCTCAATCTATAAACTAATGGCCGCTGAATCTCACAAACAACCTATGACACACGAATCCATAGAACTACAATGAATCTCTCAAAGAATTCTAAAGACAATCGATTTTATTCAAAGACTCTTTATGATAAAAAACAAGTAAACTGATTTTATTTTTTAAGGATTAAAAGGTGAATTAAATTGAATAATAGACAGAGCTTATGTAGGTTCGTGCCTTAACTTAGCTAGCCGTTGGAGGATATCTTGGATTCAAAGGCATTCTGCAAGAGATTTGATTCTGGTTTCGTGTCTGTACGGTTTGAGGGTGTAGGTAAGCTTGTTAGGAACATCTTGAATGCTGAATACTTGGTCGAAATCATTGTAGACTTGGCTTGGAAAGAGCTGTTGGGAATTGATGACAAATAATTCCAAGAATTGCTCCAAAAATGGCAAGTGAAGACTTGGTTGATCCCGTGGGTTATGGTGAGTGATGGTGCATATTAAGACTTATAGATGAACAAGTAATACCTCCAAAACGTTGAAGCTTTGATGGCTTGGTCGTTGGTGACTTCTTCCCCAAAGTGTGAATGCATCTAGTTTTGGAAAGTTCCCAAACAATAAGATCTTCCTGATCATGTGGGTTCTGATGCCTGGTAAGAAATATTCTATCTCCTGGATAATTGGATAAACTTCCCAGATTATTATAAACCTCTCCTGGTCGCCATTGTTTGGTTTGACTAAGATTGAACCGGTGAGACTCCAAATTAGGCAATTGAAGAACGGGTTTGACCGGTTTAGGGAAATGGGCCATAACTCCATAATTTCGTGTACGCTTTTCCTCATTCTTGTCTTGTCGGAAATATAGGAGATCCATATGGAAATCCATGAGTTGGTTTGGGTCGGAACGCTTCTTTATTGGGTTTGAAACAACTTCTAAACTTAGATATACGCAGATGGACGGGCTGGAGAACCTCCGGTTTGTAAAACTAATATCTTCCTGGTCCGAGTAGATTTTAAGATGATTGAAATTTAGGTTGAATCCTGGTTGATTTTATAATGCACGAAAATTGGTTTCATGGCCAAATTCTTTTTGATTGGTGATATACGCCATTTTGACTGAACTGTCCTGGTTGGTGCCATGGCTGGTTGAGTAGGGCATTGGGTCGACCTCCAGTTCAGCTACTGGTTTGATGGCCTCATCACTTTCCCTTGTTTTCACGAGAAGCTATAGTTTACGAGGTGCCCCATTTATCTTGACAAAAGACTTGCCATCTTTGGAGTAAGATTGTTTAAGAGTTGATCTGAATGGACACGTAGTAGTGCTTCTCCTTTTATTTAGTTTCTCAGGCGGGATGGCTTTGTGCAGCAACTCTTCCATGGGTTCATAGTCGTATAGTTCTATCCTATCTTAAATTTACATGTTCAAACCTCCTCAGAATCTTGTCATAGTTGCTTCAGCCATCTCAACTATCACAGCTTTCATAAGGACTGTTTCCATCTTCTGATGATAATCTTCTACGTTCTTAAACCATTGAGACAATCTCCTCAACCTTTGGTGCAAGTCTCCGTCATAGTTGGTTAGCAAAAAACTCGTCTTCATCACGGTTTTGATCTTAATCCACGAAGCAATTATGGTTCACCATTGTGCCTTCTTAGTGTTGCAACTTGCTCCCACCAGTTAAAGGCATAGTCAGTGAATATAATGACTGTCAATATGACCTTCTGTTTAGTGTAATGTTGAAAACATATTACTAGATCTGGATTTTCTGCCACTATATGTAAGCAACATGATCATGCTTCCCTTGGAATGGTGGGAACCAGAGTCTGAGGCTTCCTGTGTTGTCTCATGCTGGATGTCTCTAATTGTTGAATCTGTTGGGTCAACCAACTTTTGATCAAGCATGACTTTCTCCTGAAGCATTAACTTTATCATCTTCTCATTTAATCCAAGGTCCTCTCATAGCCCTCATGGCCATTCTTCCAATAGATCCTCCAGCCCCGCCTACAAGTTGTTCAACAACAGGATGTAATATTTTAGCTTGATAAAGAAAATTTCAGCATGTCCCCGGAGCATCTTGG
The DNA here is from genome assembly GCA_905132765.1 of Moricandia arvensis. NCBI lineage: Eukaryota > Viridiplantae > Streptophyta > Magnoliopsida > Brassicales > Brassicaceae > Moricandia > Moricandia arvensis. The sequence goes on from CAJHQP010001706.1 coordinate 54,290, forward strand.
TGACCTCAGCAGTCATACTCTTAAATTTTGATGGGTCGAGATTGATACACAGGAAAATATATTCCCCCAGTGGTTCTCCTTCTCTCTTTTCATCAGCCATTGTGACCCAAAACTTACTTAGCAAAGGAATTTAGGAAAGCTCTCTTTCTCTCACTCATTTTAAAGTAAATCTACAAACGTCATTGATATTTTTAAAATATTATTTAAAAGCAGGTTCAATCACATAAGATCTAGAAACCTAGCCCTATAATTAATAAGAAATAGACATATTGCAAGATTTTAGTTGTCAAACCGATTTGCCTAACCTAGCAAGATTTCTTTGTTTGGATCTTTAGATCTATTTTCTTTCCTTTCCAGTTTTATTCTTCTTTTCTTTTGTTTCCAAGGGAGGCTCGATTTTACTTACAAAAGATAGATAGGAAAGAAGAGTTATTGATATGTAAAACAAGATGAACACACAAACCCTAACCTTCAATTGGCTATGATACACTTGATACGGCCTTGAATGATGTCTGCTCATTGATTACTTGAAGAGGATGGATGAAGGGGTTACCTGAGACTACTAGCACTTTGTGATTTTCGATGCTCTTGGCTTTGAAGCTTTGGATCTATCAAAGTTCCTTTGCTTCTTTTAAACATGATTTAACCTTGTTTGTGTTTAAGATGGTTCACGCTGTAAATTTCTTTTCTTTAAGTGAGGCTTAATGCTCATCCACTAAAAAAACAATCAAGTAAACTTAGAATGATTTTGGCTTAAAGCTCTTAAATTAAAGTTGTGTATCATTTTGCTCAGTCGGTTACATAAATAAATAGAAAAGAAGATGTCTGGCTAAGAAAACCCTAAACATAATACTACCTGGTTTGGTTGAATAAAGTCCTAATCATACTAAGAATACACTTGGCTTAAATCCTAATTCTATTTACACATGCTTTGAAATAGATCACACAAAATCTTCTTGAATCGAGATGGTTGAACCATGAATAGGATTCCTCTTCTAAACAACTGGTCATTTCTCTCTTGGCTTGCACAAGTTGGATCAATGAATTAAGGGCTTCAAGATGGGCGTAGAAATTGACCTAGTAGTTGGTCTTATTGAGAAATCAAGTGGATCCTTTGTTGTATTGTTGTCCTATTTGGGCTAAAAGAGCACCCTCTCGAGTATCTTTAGTTGTTCGTGGCCCATCGTGCTCTTGATTGTCCCAAAATATTCCTTAATGATATTTTATCAATGAACGTTTTCACATTGATCCATAATCTGCTCTAGATCATCTTTCTTTTAGCTCAACTTCTTCCTCGCCGCATACGCATCGCTTAGCTCGGCCTTGACAAACTCGTCCTCTATCTCAAGTGCTTCATCCAGCTTCTCTATCGCCTTAGCGGGTTCATCTATGTTACCATTAGATCGTCCAAAATTTACTGGTTCGCCATTGTTGCTAGTGGTTTGATCTTCTGACATCTCCTTGTTTCGTCCAAAGAATTATCCGGCTCATCCGAAAAAGCTAGCTCATCCATGGCTGCATCATAAACCTAGTTGATTACGAGCTTTCAGCCATTTTAGTATAAATAGAACTTGTCTTTAATGAACAAGATCATCCTTTTACATATTGTATAAACCTAAAACCTTTTGGATCCTACAATTTTATGCAATTTCTACTTTCTCTCTTATGTATTTGTTCTCTTAAAGCTTGATTATGCTTGAACTTATCATGGGTTTAAGTGTATTCAAGATGATTTATGAATAGTCATCCTTTAGATACATGGGTTAAGTAGATTTATGGTGAATAGTGAAGAGGTAAGATGTTTAATGTTAGATTTACTGATTTCCATGCCTGCTAAGTGCTCTTAATGCTATGTTAGACTTGACAACATTAGACCAATGATAATTGATGTTTAATCCTTGATCACATAAGGATTATTATCATGAGAATGAATTAATATATTAAGTGTTCTAGTTGTATGAGGCTTTTTCATTAATTTTCTTAGCACCTTGACTTGGAACTTAATCACTTTAGATCAATTACCCATGTGTTCTTCTTTAAGAAAATGATTAAAAACCATTTACTTTACTTGGTTTGACTTGTTATTAAATTTCTATTTTGTTACTTGGTTACTTATAAAACAAAACTTTGCTTGAAGTTAAAGTAAGAAATGTCTTGCATTCTCTTTGCATTTACTTCATCCTAGATTCGATTGACACCCACATACAATGTAACTTAACTGAGCTTATAATATTGTCTTTACGGAATTAAAATTAACCCTTATCAAATTTTGGCGCCACTGGCACTCTTAGATTGACTGGAACACTTAGATCTGGTCACTGCTTGCGTCTAAATATTTTTTTATTTGGTTATTAACTTACTCTATTCATCTCTCTTTGTCAATGATAGGTGAATGCACTTGAAAAGTAGAGGTCAAAAAATTTTGATACAACGAGTTGAGGATAGTCGAGCTTTGGAAAGGCAAACCAAAGAGCAAGAAGGGTTCTTGAAAGACGACGTGACTTGGATCATTGGGGTTCGAGATGGAGAAAGAACACCATCAATACCAGCAAGAAGAGGTGCAAGGAGCTGCTTCCCATGGGGGAAAAGAATAGGGAGCTGCCAACCCTAGACATAACCATCCACCACACAATGCAAAAGTTATTATAACATTTAATGATCCAAACATACATGGCAACAGAACCGCATTCGTGCACCTTTGGTGGAAAATAAACTTCAAGATCAAGGCGAGCTTAATTAAATGGTCAAACTAACACGAATCATGGGTTGGCCATGTAAGATTCACTTGATCACTTGAACATTTTTGATATGCTATCTGGAACGGTTAAAATCAATGGCATATCAGAAGATGCATTCAAGCTAAGTCTTTTTCCCTTCTCACTTGGGGATATATCACATTTATGGGAGATGAATCTACCTCAAGGTTCTATAACTACATGAGATGAATGCAAGAGACCATTCTTTTCCAAGTTCTTCTTACCTCAAGAACTACACAAATTAGAAACGAGATCTCCCTATTCCAACAAAAAAGGTTTAGAGAGCCATGGTGAAGCATGTGAAAAGTTCAAAGGAAAACACTATGAAGTGTTCTCACCATGGGTTCAAGAAGGAGAGTTTGTTAAGCATACATTACATGTGATTTTTCCTAAGTTGAGGAATATGCTAGACACCGCAAGTAACATATATGCACTTCTTGGGGCGATCTGAGAATGAAGGGATGCACTGGTTGAGAAACTTGCTCAGAAATATTCCACATACTTGAAGACTATGACCTTTCACACCAAAGAAACTAAGCTGTTGACAACGTGCGAGTTAAAGTTTATTTTAAAGCAGACTATCAAATTAACGCAACGAACTACTTTTGCCACGAGATGTCTAATTGTACTACTTAAGGATCGAATCCACATAAAGCGATAACACACATAGATTTCTGAATTCTAAGAGTTAACCTAAGCAAGCTATAAATAAGAGGTCTGTTGAAAGCTTTATTACAAAAAGGAAATTGTCTAAATAAGTTAACTGATTCAAATATGGAAATGATAGATCTAGGGTTTATGGCAAGTGAATTAAAGTGAATAAGATGCAAGGGATTATGAATATGCAAGGACCTTAATTGCAATCCGACCCCCTCTCATTCCAACTCGGATATGCGAACAGAGGAGTCGACCGTCGATCGACAGCTAAGGCCAAGTGTCGATCGACGATTATCGGACATGAAGGTCGTCGCTAGGTTAAATAAACCCGCTCTCGCATGTACCCAACAACCTAGCACAGTGGAATTAATCCCAGCACAAAATCTACTCTCGTAGTTATCTATGTCCTAAGTTCAGGTTTCAAGTTAGTTACTATAGAACACAATCATTAAACACAATTCCAAAGATGTATATATCTTCATCCTAGCAATCTTATTTTTGGGCTAATTCAGCAATACCATAATAAACCCTAAATTTAACAAGAGAATTACTCAGACGATAATAATAGAAAGCATGAAAAACTGAATAATATAATGCATAGAATAGATAATGGGGTTCCAATACAAATCTCTGAAGGAGTTTAAATCTTCTCCCCAAAACTACTAAGGAAACTAAAAGATGTAAAGAATATTTTTTGTAATATTAAATCTGTGTCTCTTTGCCTAAACATTGGCAATACCTTTATAAACTAGGTCAAAACTCGTTTCAGGGCATTCTTGTAATTTGTGTTGACTTGGGCTTGAAGTCGACCAATGACTCTGCGAGTAGACCATCGATCGACATCAAACATGCACCGTCGATCGATGGTGAGGCTTGACCTCAGCTCTGACTTAGCTGATTGTGAACAATTACTGGATATCTTCCCTGAATGCTCTAACAAGCTCCATTATCTCAATTATGCTCCAAAACATGCCTTGACAAGAAAAGACTCTAAAACACAGTGTAGACATACATAGCAAACTCCAAATAGGGTACAAATGATAGTCTTAAAATGGTAAATAACAAGGTATATCAACTCCCTTAGACTTAACTTTTTGCTTGTCCTCAAGTAAAACAAGGGCAGCCTGTGAGAGATGTTTTAAAAGCGAGGAATCACATAATACATAAATATAACTAGCACCATAGTATATCGCAACCACATCGAGTAATGCTAATCAAAGAAAAACTTGATATGTCTTATCCTAGTATAGCAACCAAATCCATTCTACCAGCAACTCAAAAAATACTAATCTGACTCACCCCTCTGCTGATATCATTTCTTTGCATAAAAATAAAGTACAAGATTTACCTTGGGAGTATCGATCAAAGGACACATGGACTAAACTCATGCAAACCTGCATGTATAGGTATAAAGCCTTTCATGATCCCTTTCGTCCCTCTTTTCTCTCAGAATCTTTTAAATCTCAAATTCAATGGACAATGATGGTGCTACAGTCCATCTTCTCATCTTATTTTTGATTTTTTAGTACAAAGTTGTAAGAGAATAATGAGGTCATCGGTAATGTACCTACTCCTTGCTTCCAACAATGTGTGATCATTCCTTTGAATTAGAATAATGGAATCATCGGTAATGTACCTACCCTCCGCATCTCAGGAAATCATCTCAATCTTTTCTATTATAGATCCTCAAGAGAAAGGGAGAAAGGAAATCAGAAATAACAGACTAGTACCTTACAGACTTCTACATCCGATGATGTATACCAAAACCCAAAGCAAGCAAAGTAGAGATCAGATTTGGTTCCTTTAGACTTTCTTAGTAAGTGTGATGGAATGGGAGGATGATCCACTTTGGCATCTCCAGTAATCTTTGCAATTACATGTCTAAGAATGGTGATAAAGTATGGTTAGTCAATAAATAAGTTCTGATCATAATCCCTCTCTTGACTCTATTAAATAATTTAAAAAACTTAATAGATAAAAGCTCAAAATAGATAAAAGCATCAGCGAACCTCCCTCAGACTTGAATAAAATGTCCCCAGTGATATCTCGTCGGGATTGGTTAAGAAAAACTAAAGCATAAGTAAGGGGTGAGAGAAAGTCGAGGTTACCAAAATCCGTAAGAAGTGTCGACCGATGGTGATTGGTGGGTGTCGATCGATGGTAAACCATCCAAGCCGTCAACCGATGGTGAGGTGGTGGTGTCGACCAATGGTGGTTTCGAACTTTACTACTCTTTCTTTGAAAACCTAAAGTATTTAGATAAAAAACCATAATCATTAACTATTTAATGAAAAATCAAAGTAAAACATACTACACATGGGTTGCCTCCCACTCAGTGCTTGTTTATAGTCTTAAGCTCGACGTTTTGATTTTTGGACTAGGAAGATAGGTCATAAAACCAATGTGGAAAGCAAGTATCCACATGCTCTCTGCTCGTCTCAAACCAAGCACTGATAAAACCTTCTACAGCCTCATTTGCTCTGGCTTTCTGATTTTCCATCTTTCTCTGAGCAAATGCCAATCTTACAATTCTTTTTTCAAGTGCTTGAATGGTTCCATCAACATGTTAAGTCTGGCATATGTGGGCTGTGAAATAGTCTCAAAACCCTGGTTGATAATATCCCTAATCAAGTCCTGAGAAAGGTAAACTTCATCAAGCTTGTTTTCTAAGATCTCCTCTATTACCAGTCTCTGCCCAAATGCTGCGTTGTGATTGTCGATCGATGGCCAACTGTTGCCGTTGATCAATGCTGAACTGATTGCCTCACCCAATGTTTGATTTCTGAAGAGATTACCTGATCCGTTGGCCATAGCTAGTATGTATGCGATATCGTCCTCGAACACATTGAGAATCCTTTCATCCATTGCCCGTGCCTATCCATCTGGGTCTCTCATGATTCCAAACTCATCTAGTCTGAGGTAGCCATAATTGTCATCACAACCTGTCGGGTTGTCGTCGATCAAAGGTAAAGACCACCATCGATCAATGCTGCATTCCAGCTTCCACAGGATCCAGTCTCTTCGAGTGCAAAGGCATGGTACTTGACTGCTTCTTCCTCAAAGTAAGAATCATTGTAATCTGGGTTGTTAGGTTCTGGCATCCTTTCACGGTATTGCTTGCCTATGTAGACTACCTCTTCTTGACTGTGTTCTGGTTGAAGGGACCGTCAACCGATGCCAAGAGTTGGGTGTCGATCGATGTTGTATCTGCAAGCTAATCGTCTTGATCGTATTTACAGAAATATGTAGCAATCAAACCTGGATCATCATTCAATTATATCTTAGTAGCCTTGTTCTTGAATTTAACAGGTTCATAAAAGTTGTATGGATCAATCAAGGACAGATAAAACATGTTTGTCTTCATGTCGCAGATAGCTCCCACTGTTGCCATGAACACTCTTCCAAGGAGTAAGGAAGAGTTCCAATCAATCTTTATATCCATCACATGGAAGTACTGGAACTAAAGCATTGCGAATCTGCACTGGAACGTCTCTAGCTATCTCTCCTGAATTTACTTTGGAGCAATCCACAAAGGTGAATGAATCACTAGAAGGCTCCACTTTCAGGCTTAGCTTCTCTGCCATCACTCTAGGCATGATGCTAACTGCTGATCCAGTATCGCAAAAGGCGTTAGGATACGCATGACCTTTGAAAAAAAAACATGGGATCACAAATATCCCAGGGCCACTTTTGTTCTTGAGAGTAGTCCTCTGCTTCATCTTCTCTCTGAGATCATTGAACATGCGCTCTATATCTTTTTTTATGTTTCCTTGGATTCCTTGAAAAACATCTACAATCTATGAGTATAATATGATTCATAAAATTGAGTATCTAAAGGAATTTTAGAAACTCTTTTGGCAAAACTATCCATCTCTTTGTTTGTTGCTTCTTTGTGAAGATGTTTGGGAATCTTCTGCTTCCTTCTGGAGTGTCTTTTTTGTTGTCATGGGATCAGGTGTATTGGCGTTATGTTCCTGATTCTCCATACTCGAAGTTCTGAAAAATAGGTTGGCACTCAGACTTGGTAACAAAATCGGTTTGGTTGTTGGGGACTATTGATCGACGCTTGTTTCTCGACGTCGATCAACATTGGAAGATTCACACGAGGCAACTGATTCTGTAGGTTCCGTCGACATCTATCAACACTAATGCGGACTACTGAAAGACATGGCTCTTTCTACACGAAAATCTCTTCCTACAGCTCTTCTCTCTTCACTTCTTGCCAAAAGTCTTCACCTATAAATGCATTGACGCGGTGCTTCTGTCTAGCTTTCCTGTTCTCCTTATTCAAGGCCTCATGTCTCTGAATGGTCTCACTTGTTTGGACCACTTGATTCTCCAACTTCTTGACATGAGTGTTGAGGTTCTCAAACTTGGTGTTGAGATTGGTGTACAACAAATCTATCTTCCCATTGAAGTTCATAGTCATCTCCTGATGCTGCTCAGTATCCTATCAACCATAGCTTCCAATTTGCTCTCCTGAGGCTTCTGCTGCTCTGAATTCTAATTGTAGTTACTCATGTTGCCACAATAGGAGTTCCTCTTGTGTCTTGGATTTCCTAGTCTCTGATAACCGTTCCACCAACAAAATTCACATCCTCTTCCTCGTCTTCTTCTTCCATGGCATTCACTTCTTCCTTCTTGAGAATTTTCTGAACACTGCCCAAATTTGCCTTGATTTCATCTATTTGCTTTCTGAAAGATTCAGCTGATTTCTTCCTCTCATAGTAGTGTTCTTGGTGCTATAGCTAGACGCTAAATTCTCAATAAGCCCTGTTGCTTCGTCTGGAATCATAGTGCTGAAATTTCCTTCACTAGTTGTGTGAAAAGCCATCTGGTACTACAGATCAATACCTCTGAAGAAAGTGCTAAGTAGCTGCACTTCATTGAAACCGTGGTGTGGGCAGTGATCCTGTGTGAATGTAGCGATCCTGCTCTTCAAGTCTTCTTCTCGTGCATTATCAAAGAAATTGCGCATAAATGCATTTTTGATGTCTGTTCAGGATGTTAGAGATTATGGTGGTAGTTGCTTTAGCCAATGCGATGCATCTCTAGAGAGTGAGTACTTGAAGAGATTGCAGAATAGATAGCCCTCAGGGAATTTATTGGCCTTAATAGCAGATACTAGATCCTCAAATTGCTCCAGGTGGTCCATCGGGTTCTCATGTCGCAATACATGGTAGGGTGTATGCGCAACAAGTACGAAGAAGGACGGTTTGATTTCAAAATTATTCCTCTGGAAAGCTGGAGGACGAGTAGGGGGTCTGTTAGCATAGAACTGGTCTGGACGATTGTAGTCTGCTGGTGTCCATTGAGCAGCAGCTTCAAGTTGAGCTACTGCAGCGTCTTCTTCTGGTTCATGGATTACAGCTCCATGCTCGTCAAGTCTCTGACCTGTTGCATTACGCAGATGGCCTTCAAGGTCATATAGTTATTCTCTCTCATCTCTAACCACAACTAGAGTCGCAACCATCTTTCGCGAGCTATCGTCGATCGATGCGGTATGGGTTATTGTCGATCGATGTTGGTGTGTAAGCGTTGATCGGCAGTTGAGTGCTACTTTCGATTGATGCTCGTGTGTCCATTTGCGGATGGAACGTTCGATTACAACTGGGTCTGAGAAGAGTAATTCCTTGTTCTTTTGGTTTACGTACTGCTGGGCATGCACCTGGAAGATAAGAAAAAGAAATTGTGAGTAACTTGTGATAAAAGAAAAAGCCTAGAGTAAAACCTAGAAAATAAATCTAATGGTGATCTTTACTCCCCGGTAATGGCGACAAATTTTACAGTGTGCGGGTTAATATTTATTTTAAAGCATGCAATCTATCAAATTAACCTTACGATATACTCTAGCCAAAAGAGGTCTAATTGTAGTACTTAGGGATCGAATCCACATAGAGCGAGGGCACACAATAGATTTCTAAATTCTAAGAGTTAAGCTAGGCAAGCTATAAATAGGAGTTATGTTGAAAGTCTTATTCCAAAAAGGAAATTGTCTAAATAAGTTAACTGTATTCAAATATGGGAAATATAGATCTAGGTGAATTATAGTGGATAGGATGCAAGGAATTATGAATAAGAAAGGACCTTAATCGCAATCCGACTACCTCTCGTTCTAACTCTCGTATGCAAACAGAGAAGTCAACCGTCGATGGACGGGTAAGGCCGAGTCTCGATCGACGGTTATCGGACAGGAAGTTCGTTGCTAGGTTAATTAAACAAGCTCTCTCACGTATCTAACAACCTAGCTCAATGGAATTAATTCCGGCACAGAACATACTCTCATAGTTGTCTATGTCCTAAGTTCAGGTTTCTAGTTAGCTACTCTAGAACACAAGCATTAAACACAATTCCAAAGATGGATATCTCTTCATCCTAGCAATCCTATTTTGGGCTAATTCGTCAATACCAGAATAAACCATAAATCTAACAAGAGAGTTACTCAGACATAATCATAGAAAGCATGATAAACTGAATAATATAATGTATAGAATAGATAATAGAGTTCCAATACAAATCTCTGAAGGAGTTCAGATCTTCTCTCTAAAACTACTAAAAAAACTTAAAGCTGTAAATAATACTGTGTAATATGAAATTTGTGTCTCTTTTCCTAAACATTGGCAAGACTTTTATAATCTAGGTCAAAACTCGTTCAGGGGCACTCTTATAATTTTTCTTGACTTGAATTTAAAGTCGGGTAATGACTCTGCGAGTAGACCATCAATCGACAACAAGCATGCAGTGTCAATCGATGGTCAGACTTGACCTCGACTCTAACTTAGTTGATTGTCAAAACTACTGGATATCTTCTTGGAATGATCAAACAAGCTCCATTATCTCCATAATGCTCCAAAACGTGCCTTGACCTGAAAAGACTCTAAGACACAGTGTAGACATACATAGCAGACTCCAAATAGGGTCCAAATGATAGTCTTAATCTTGTAAATATCAAGGTATATTAGCTGCTACCACAAAGAAGGAGCTGAAAGTTTTACATGATCAAATTGATGTGCTTCGTTCAAAGAGGCAAAAACATGTGAATTTTTTCAGTGAGTTTGAGCATCATCAGTTCTACATTGAATCTGTAGAGGTTGTTGAGCAAGAGGGTCGGGAAGACGTCAACTATGTCAGTGGGTAAGCTACAACAAAAACTAGATTCAAAAGGATCAAACCTACCAGTTCAAACCAAAGGAACAAACACTCTACATGAAAACTTTAAGAACAACCCTCAATACCAAGGACACTACCAACCCAAGCCATCTTTCAACAACCAACAAGGAGGCTTTCAACCAAAACTGTAAGACCCGATCCTAGGATTTAATACCAACTAGACCCGCGGCCTCACATCAAACCAATATGCTCATTTGTTTCATTTTAATCCCATTGTTTTCTAAGTCAATTTCAGTGTAATGAGGTTCATAAACCAATCGATTCAAGTAGGAAAACAAAAAGGTAATTCGATATTGTATAAATAAGAAAATGAGATTCAGTACATAAATTCAGTTTGCACTATAGGCCATCATAAGTTCATTCCTAACTCGATCTACCCACACACCACATAACCGTTCACTGATAGAGACATCATGGCTCTTTCGCTTTACCACAATCAACCTCAGTTCCTCAAACTACAAGTCGACATACATTGAAATTCCATTCGATATCCTAATGATGATGTCTAGAAATGCATAGTTCAGTTTTTCTTATTTGATTCCAGAACCTGCTATCCTATTTATCCTACACCAATCGACCATACTATTAGATGACATCTAAGTACAACCTATTCCACTTATACCATATTGAACTGCCCATGATCCAATCCAAGCACGCAATTACGGTATAGGCCTGGCAGTCTTATCATGAGTCCAGTTGTTAAGCCAAAGACCTTCTCATCAGGACCGGCCAAAGCCTTGGTCCTTGAAACCGAGTAGAGACACATAACAATGGTGTTGTCTGTAACACCCCCGAACCGTACTAGGCCGGACTAAACCCAGAACGGCCCGGAAGCGCCACAAGTATAGCTCGCCCGGTCGGATCGACCAAAGATCAAGAACGAATCAAGACCCTCGACCAATCCGTCCAGGTTCGCTATGTCCTCGCCGACCACGGCCTAAGGCTTTGCAACCCGTACCACGATCGACGAGTTGTGTCGACCCGGACAAGGTCTATATCATTTAGCACAACAACAACGAATATAAACATTCATTTTATTAATAGTAGATGGAAAGCGTTTACAAAATATCAGAGTTTGAGCGCTCGGGCCAAAGGGCCAAAATAAAATAAAATAAAAGAAAAGGAGTCAAAATACATTTGAAAATCTAATCCTTGCTTATGCTTATGCCACCAAATCTACACTGGTTGCCTTGCGTTCCGCGCCTAAGCTTCCCACCTACAGGTAACCTGCATAGTAGGAGAGGGGATGAGTAATCTAAATTACTCAGTGAGATCCTAAACAACAACTAACCCTCCCCAGCCCATGCTCAAAGACAAACAATCAAACAGACAAACAAACAATCAAACAAGCAATAAAATAAACAAGCAATCTAGACTCGATCCTAGACTCAACAAACAGAGAAAATAAACATACAAACAAATAAATAAATAAATAAACTCGAGTACACCAAAGGACGGAGCCATGCTCAACATCCCCGGGATCCCTAAACACACGGAGCCCTATCCACTCCATTCTGAACACTCTCGACCACAAACACAAGAGTCACGCGGTCGAGAAACATCATCTCCGGGAATTGGGCTTCTCCCAATCTAACCCGGGCCGCATCGTCATGCAGCGCTCGTCCATGGGCGCGACCCACTTCACGGTGACGAGCCATGGAGGGAAGGTCACTCCACCACTGGAGAATTGGGCTTCTCCCAATCTAACTCCAGGGTCCAAGCACATCACCGGAGAATTGGGCTTCTCCCAATCTAACCCCGAGATGGCCCCATCCGCTAGTCTAGACCAAGACACAAATACAACACGCATGAGGGAGCTCAACCTCTAACCAACATGCCATGCTTAGTCTAGACCAGGGACAAACAATAAAAATAACAAACAACCTAATCTAGACGCAACACAACAAACAAACAAACAAGAGGGAGCTAAGCTCAAACCTCAAGAGGGAGCTAAGCTCAAACCTCACAAACAACTACAAGCAACTAGACTAAACTACAAACAACTAAACAAACAAGAGGGAGCGGAGCTCAAACCTCACAAACAAGCAAGCAATACACACCCACAAGAGAGAGTACTACTCAACCTCTTGTGGTTCAACAAGCAATAATAACTAAACTAATAAACTAAAACTAAACTACACAACAAACTACAATCAAAGCGTGCATGTATCAACATACACTCATCCGGGGCCCTGCATAAAACGAATAATATATGCCCCGGGTCTTCACTTAAGACCCATGGTCTTAACCTCCTAACCTATATAAATAAACAAAGAAAAGTATCTAGGGAACTCACCTGAATCGCTCCTAAAGGGACTACCTAGAACTTCCTAAAAACGCTAAGCTAAGAAAACCGAAAACTTAAGAAAACTTTTCTAAAACTTTGGTTTCTCTCTCAAAAATCACCACTCTCTCTCTCTAAGGTTTGCTCTCGGTTTTGGGATGAGAAAAATGAAGGAGAGGGCTGTGGTATTTATAGGGAATGGGGGCTGAGGTTGGGTGGGACATGTGGACACTTTGCATGAAGTTTTGTGGACATGTGTCCCACTCACAAAACTTAACTTGCAAGCTTCCCATTCTAGATCCTTCCTTAGCTTGCTCACCAAGTCTTCTACCCTTGCAAGGCAAGTCTTCACCTTCTAGAAGATCAGTAGCTTGGTCGCCAAGTTTCCTTTCCAGCCAATGAGAAATCGCCATGTGTACATCGCCACATCATCCATCGCTACCAATGAGTATGTGCCACGTCATCGCCATGTCATCCTTGGTCACCATTTCTTGGCCACGTCACCAACTCCTAAGATCTTCATCTGAATGTAGTTGAGTAGGAAAAACCACTCCAAGAAGCTTCCATTTCATTTCCTTGCTTGAAAACCGAGAATCGGCTCGACCGCACCCATTTCGACCAAAAAGACTAGATTTTCGTGCAACTTTTGATTCCTCCTGAACCATCTTGATTTTGTCACGACCATATGTCTCCATACTACTCCCTTGACTAATCTATGTGAAGATACTCCTAGTTCACCAATCTTCAAAATATCGCCTTCGTCCAAGTCGTCCATTGCAACTAGAGTCTCGACCAATCTTCTTGTTCACTCGACCATTCTTCAATTTGCTTCGACTAAATCTCTGTTCAAGTCTTCTTAAATGTTCTCCATACTTGGGTGGCTTGATCTACGTACGTTGACTTATGTTGACTTGATACCCTATATCAGGAGTATTACATTCTCCCCTCCTTAAATGAATTCGTCCCCGAATTCACAAGGAACTTCTATCTTCCACGACCATCTTCCTAACTTCCTTGAGCTTGTTCCTAACTGCTTCTTCCTTTAGTCTTCCACCATGTCTTCCACTTCTTCTCCTTGATGTTTCCTTGCATACTCCCTTTTAATATTGCTTCGTGCAGTTTCCTTGATCCATTGTTGATGTCACCATTTGCTTCTAGCTTCTGCTTCTTCCATTCACCTTGACGCCACCATGAAATGCTAAATTCCTTCTACTACTCCTTGACATTACAGCTGGTACTTGCCATCTTCTTCCACCATTTCTCACTTCCTCCATTTAACTTATGACACCACCACTTAGACTACGTTACCACCATTTGGATTACGATATCACCATTTAGATTATGAGACCACCATTTGGTACCACCATTTGCTCCGATATTACCATTTACTTCCACCTTTTGTTGCTCGAACTCCAACTCTTCTTGCTTATGACTTGGCCTTCTCTACTTTTCTCTCCTTGCTCTAATTCTTACTTTGCTGGTGCTTCTCGTCGATCCTTGCTTCCTTCTTGCACTTCCTCACTCTTCTGCTTCACCAAACTTTTTCGACTCCATAATCTTCACTTGATGTCTCCCCTCCTTGGAAACAACTTGGTCTTCACCATCAAATATTTTTGTGAGCTTCTTCTCCTATCTTCACTACAACATTTCTTCCTTGGCTTCATACTTTCTTGGACTCTTCACTAAGTTATCCAATCTTGATCTTCTTCTTCTTGGCGATAACGATCTCTCGGACACTTTTTCCTGAACCACTATACACTACTTCGAGATACCACCATTTTCCACCTTACTGAAATTTTCCAAGTCTTCATACTTCCTTAACTACCACCATTTGTGATACTTCCTATCTATCACCATTTGAAATACTGTCCTTTGCAGCTGTTGATGACTTGATACACCACTGACTTCTACCAATGTCGACTCTGAATCCGCTAATCTTCACCACTGTCGTTGCTGGTCGTTTTCAGAACTCTTCCTCTCGCACAGTCCAACCATGTCCATAACCTCAACAGCCAATCCATCTCTATAATATCCTCACGAGGTTCTAAGGGTATGGCTAAAAGGTTGGCAAAAAGGGTTTCATGGTTTGGTTTAACACTCTCAGGTTACAGGGTTTCAAGGTTTGCTTAAAAAGGGGATAACACCGAGATATCTCTATCATGGGTCACAAGGGTTTTTAACGGGTTACGGGTTCACAAAACTACGGGTGGTTCTTTAAAAACGAAAACAAGGGTTCTACTAACCAAAATCGACTCAAAAAAAATAAAATCTTTGCAAACTACAAACTACGACTACTACTAACTACTAACTACTAACTGAACAAGCAAGACTACTAACTATACAAGCAAGACTACTAACTAAACAAGCAAGACTACTAACTATACAAGCAAGACTACTAACTAAACAAGCAAGACTACTAACTAAACAAGCAATAAATTAAACACACAAAAGATAGAGTTTGCACCCATACAAACCTGTCGCAGGACCACTCGATGGTCCTGGAGCACTAGATGGATTTCCCTCTCCATCTAGAGCATAAACTCTACCACCGGATGCAGGATGCGCGGTCGAGCGTTCATTGGTCGGTCGGGTCGGTTGAGTACGGACGAATGCTCCTCGTCCTTGGTCTGGTCGACGTACGGTACACTCGTTGGCAAAATGACCCTTCTCTCCACAATTGTAACATGTAATCGATGCCCTCCAATCTATCTTCTCAGCGGTACATTCATGAGAGTAATGTCCCAATCGACCACACGTGTAGCACTTCACTTGTGCCCTTCGTGTCTCTCCTTGCCGTTTGAACTGACCCTTCCTTTCTTTCCTAAGAATGTTTTGTATCCTATCCTCTCTTGGTTGATTAGACTGCGGCTTGGGGTTTGGTCTGACCATAAGCATTGACCCACGTTCTGCCGTCACCATCTCCTCTACGTTGACTGCCTTCCCGACCAACTCGAACAAACTCTCAAAGTTGGCGGCCTGAAGTCGACTCCCAATCTCTGGTTTGAGACCACGCAAGAATTTTCGAACTAGCACTGCTTCATCTTCACTCCCATAGTAGACATATCGACTCAGCTTAAGAAATTCAGCTTCATACTCTCTTACACTTCGTCCTCCTTGCTCCAAACGAAGAAAGGCTTGCTCCATCCGATCTCTGGCTTCGGGTGGAAAGTACTTCTTCTGGAATTCCTTCTTGAATGTATCCCAATTCATGTCCGTTGCTCCATACCTTCGTGAGATGCTTTCCCACCATGCCATCGCATCGGCCTCCAAATAGTATACTGCTACATCTTTCTTGAATTCTTCCGGGCACTTGGTTGCTAAGAAGTTCTTCTCCACATGTCGTATCCATGCATCGGCCTTGAAAGTGTCTGCTTCTCCTTCGAACCTAATGGTTCCCATACTCTTCATGGTAAGGACATACTTCAGGAAATCTGGTTGCTGGGCCTGGTTTGCTTCTGGACTAGGGGTGATTTTGCTGGTCAGAACTTTGGACAACAGGTCATGTACCATGGACAATGTAGGATCCGCTGGTCTAGTACCGTCTGCTGGGGCTGGTACGGCTGTTTCAGCTGGTCTTGGATTGTTTCTTCTTGAGGTAGATCCTTCGGAATCAGCATGTAATGAACGAGGTCGTCGTGGTCCTACGAATGGTTCAGATTCGGCACGTTGAGTATTGGCAGGTGACACGGATAACCTCCAAGCTTCTGGGTTTACATTTTCTTCACTACGAGCCTGTTCTACACCTTCCATTGGCCTTGGTCCACTATCTCCGTTCTGGTTGGCTGAATCTGGAACGTTCCAAAAGTTGTGGTAATTCGCGTTCCTTGACCCATCATGACCCGACATACCGAACGACTCGCCTGCTCCTGATCCTTGGTTAGACATCTGCACGGCTTAAGGGTTAAACCTAAAGGACTAATCCTAATTTCTAATCCTAACCCTAATCCTAATACTAAACCTAATATCTAATCCTAAACCTAGTCCTAAACCTAAACCTAAGCGGAACGCACCGGTTTCCTAATGTGGCATAAGCGACTCATTTTGACTCGATAAAACATTGAAAAAGTTGAGGCTTATGAGCATGATCAGAACCATGCTCTGATACCACCATTTGTAACACCCCCGAACCGTACTAGGCCGGACTAAACCCAGAACGGCCCGGAAGCGCCACAAGTATAGCTCGCCCGGTCGGATCGACCAAAGATCAAGAACGAATCAAGACCCTCGACCAATCCGTCCAGGTTCGCTATGTCCTCGCCGACCACGGCCTAAGGCTTTGCAACCCGTACCACGATCGACGAGTTGTGTCGACCCGGACAAGGTCTATATCATTTAGCACAACAACAACGAATATAAACATTCATTTTATTAATAGTAGATGGAAAGCGTTTACAAAATATCAGAGTTTGAGCGCTCGGGCCAAAGGGCCAAAATAAAATAAAATAAAAGAAAAGGAGTCAAAATACATTTGAAAATCTAATCCTTGCTTATGCTTATGCCACCAAATCTACACCGGTTGCCTTGCGTTCCGCGCCTAAGCTTCCCACCTACAGGTAACCTGCATAGTAGGAGAGGGGATGAGTAATCTAAATTACTCAGTGAGATCCTAAACAATAACTAACCCTCCCCAGCCCTGCTCAAAGACAAACGATCAACAGACAAACAAACAATCAAACAAGCAATCAAACAAGCAATAAAATAAACAAGCAATCTAGACTCGATCCTAGACTCAACAAACAAAGAAAATAAACATACAAACAAATAAATAAATAAATAAATAAATAAACTCGAGTACACCAAAGGACGGAGCCATGCTCAACATCCCCCGGATCCCTAAACACACGGAGCCCTATCCACTCCATTCTGAAACACTCTCTACCACAAACACAAGAGCCACACGGTCGAGAACATCATCTTCGGGAATTGGGCTTCTCCAATCTAAACCGGGCCGCATCGTCATGCAGCGCTCGTCCATGGGCGCGACCCACTTCACGGTGACGAGCCATGGAGGGAAGGTCACTCCACCACTAGAGAATTGAGCTTCTCCCAATCTAACTCCAGGGTCCAGCACTATACACCGGAGAAATTGGGCTTCTCCCAATCTAACCCCGGTTTGCTCTCGGTTTTGGGATGAGAAAAATGAAGGAGAGGGGTGTGGTATTTATAGGGAATGGGGGCTGAGGTTGGGTGGGACATGTGGACACTTTGCATGAAGTTTTGTGGACATGTGTCCCACTCACAAAACTTAACTTGCAAGCTTCCCATTCTAGATCATTCCTTAGCTTGCTCACCAAGTCTTCTACCCTTGCAAGGCAAGTCTTCACCTTCTAGAAGATCAGTAGCTTGGTCGCCAAGTTTCCTTTCCAGCCAATGAGAAATCGCCATGTGTACATCGCCACATCATCCATCGCTACCAATGAGTATGTGCCATGTCATCGCCATGTCATCCTTGGTCACCATTTCTTGGCCACGTCACCAACTCCTAAAATCTTCATCTGAATGTAGTTGAGTAGGAAAAACCATTCCAAGAAGCTTCCATTTCATTTCCTTGCTTGAAAACCGATAATCGGCTCGACCGCACCCATTTCGACCAAAAAGACTAGATTTTCGTGCAACTTTTGATTCCTCCTGAACCATCTTGATTTTGTCACGACCATATGTCTCCATACTACTCCCTTGACTAATCTATGTGAAGATACTCCTAGTTCACCAATCTTCAAAATATCGCCTTCGTCCAAGTCGTCCATTGCAACTAGAGTCTCGACCAATCTTCTTGTTCACTCGACCATTCTTCAATTTGCTTCGACTAAATCTCTGTTCAAGTCTTCTTAAATGTTCTCCATACTTGGGTGGCTTGATCCACGTACGTTGACTTATGTTGACTTGATACCCTAGATCAGGGGTATTACATTGTCTCTTAACCGATTGATCCCACCGATCCAATACCATGGATGATAGGACCACATGTGCATCCGACCTATGGCCATGGATTGTAGTTTGGGTGTAATCGGCCTAAGCCAAGGTTTGCAACCCTTCAACCAAACATTCATACATGTTCGTTAAAATAATGAAAAAGGAGTAGAAGAAGAAGTAATCAAATACAAAGGGAGAGATGTACATAACCGATCGCCCATGGCCTTAGACCCAATCGGACCAACCGATGTTCTTAGGCGAGGGTTCGCCGATTACTCCACTAACCTTAGTCGTGTGCTCTAGGGTGTTGGAACCCTACTCCAAGTCTTTCTCTTTTCCTATATTACCCATCTTCAATCGGCCTATCTATCTCTCAAACGATCTCTCTCGCCGGAAACTATAAACTACCACAATCAACCTTGCTTTGGCCGAGCTCTCTCTCTTTTTCTTTCTTTATCTATATAGGCCTTTGCCTATATTTTCCCTTAGGGATTGATGAATAAAATCGACCCCATACCCCTATATTTATAGAATAAGAGTCGGCCAACTGCCTTGGGCCAATGGGTACGACTTGTTTGTGAATGGGTACAACTTGGTAGTCGAATGGTTACAACCTTTAACTACTCCCATCCCTCTCCTATAACTGTCCCCTAGTAGGTCTATATTGGGTTTAGACCCAATTCCCAAGCCCATGGATGGATTGCATGGACCCCTTGGCCCATTACCATCTTGGGTCAACCACCCGACTTAACCACTGCCCGAGACCCGAACACTCAGTCCAACTAAGTTGAGATGACTCCCATCTAACCATCTGAGTGAGATATTCCATCCAGCTGATTGAGCTGACATACTTTAGCTTAGCTAAGAACGTGCTATGCTCAGCTGACCGAGCTTCCATTTCGCATCGCCCATCTGCCACACACTTCTCCCAGCTCCTTTTCACCATGTTAAGTTAAGTCTCAGCCTTCTAATGTACTTAACTTTCATTTTGGACCACAAAACGATGTCCTTCACGTCATTCCACCGGCTTGCTTGTTTCCTCGCACCATTGGCCATCCCAACAATCCTATCTAGGATCGGGGACATGACAGAAACTCATAAACTACCCACAATTTTCTATAAATACAAAGGAAACCCACCCAATCAAGGAAAAGGAAGTTCTTCAAACCCTCCTCCAAAAGAGAGTAGCACAAATCTTCTTCTCAAACAACTTATAGAAGCTAGGGCTAGACAATCAAAGAAAATTGGATCTCAGACAGAGAGCTCCACACCAAGGTTAATGGGACGTAAAATGACCTTAACAACAAGTTCTCCAACCTTGCTTCTAAAGCCTTGGAGAATATTTTTTTTCCATGAACTCCAACTCTAAGTGCTTAATTGGTTCCCTACCCAGAAAACTTGAGCAGAGCCCCCCCCCCCCAAGAAAACCATGCTCTCAATCACTTTTTAAAGTGTAGGAGAGCTATCATCAATATTTTTCATTAAGGATAATAAGAATCAAGAAGGGCAGGTCATCATTAACCTTAAGGATGATGTGGAAGAACAAAGAGTTCTTGGAGAAGATTGTTGAAGAAAAAGGGAAAGAAAAGCTTAGTGAAGAGAATAAGGGTTTGGAAAAAAGAAGTTGCTACAAGCTTAATTTTAACATGACCACCTTTTGAATAAAGCTTAAGATCCTTGTTAAGTCTCTTGGAAATCCATGTTGTGCATGATATGAGAGTTTGTTGAAGAGTCTTTGGTATGATAGATCTTAATTGATTATTCGGTGGTATTGAAAAAAAAAAGATTGAATGCAATGCTAACATTCTACTCGAGTGTTTCTATCTTCTTGGAACCAGTAATGATGAAATGGAAGACATTCAACTCACTTATTAATACTGAGGTCCTCGAAGATAACGCTCTCCAGCTGAGAAAGGGAAATGGAGAGTTGAGTCATCCAAAACCGCTAAGGAAACGGTTAGACAGACAAGGTCACTATCCGAGCTTTGAACGAGAAGTAGGCAGGAGGTTGAGGGTGAAATTGGAACATAAGTAGAAGATGCTCCACCGAAGAGGAAGTACATGAACTTCACCAAGAAGTCTACTCGGACCGAGGTGTATCATATCATCAAACGGTATATATTTTCTCGAGTTCCTTCTCTTTCTTGTGATTTAGAAAGATGTGAAGAACATTCTCGCAAACATTGATCCTCAGGACATGCTACACATGAGGTTCTTCGGCTATAAGAATTTGAGTGCTCAGTTATTTTTGCATCAATGGATGTTAGAAACTTCTATGGGGATGCCACTGAGTAAGAAAGACATAGACTGATCACTTTACGGATTGGCAAGAAGAAATGTAGTGTGAGCTTCAAGAATATCAGTAGGATCTCTGGGCTTCCAGATTATTATATTCGTAGGATGATCTCTGATAAGAACGATGGATCAAGACTGTGGATGACAATTGGTTCATATCCTCACAAACCAGCTTAAAAAAGAACTCAGATCTCTGCGACCTCACAGTTCGCTACATTCAGAAGATTCTGGCGAACTCGTTCTATGTGAAGAGAGAGCCAGAAGGGGTCAACAAAATGGAAATGTCTTTTTTGGAATGAAAGATTTTTTCATTGATAGGAGCCTATTCTGATGGTAAGACGCCATTACCCCCATTATCCGTTGGGCGTAGTTGGTTGTTTGTGAACTACTTGATGAAGATAAAATATAGGTGGTACACCACTTCTGATAAAACACTGCAGTTTTGATTAAGGATGGACTACTCCGTTCATGGAGTCAGTAAGATGTTTCAAAGGGATTGAGACAGATTGTGTATAGATGAGGCATATGTTGGGGTCAAAATCGGTCACGACAGAATCAATGCTTGAAAACTCCTGAGAAATACTCTTATCTAAAAAAAGTATAAATCAAGGGAAAAAGCTTCGTGTAATTTAAAACAAAGAAGTTATACGACAAGTTCTCAGATAGGATGGTCCTATCCAAACAAAAAACTTTCGGGATAGGCATGTTGTCGGCTAAGGCTTGATGTCGATGGTCTTTACCAACTATCGTATGCGAGCAAATGTAAAGACCATCGATCGACAGCTAAGGCCTTATGTCAATCGACGGTGAAATAAAAAGGAAGTGTGAACGAGATTTGATAAGTCCACCAGACTTACTAGACTAGCTCTAGCGTGCGCCTAACAGCCTAGTTCAATGGAGTCTATTATGGCACAGAACCAACTTTCCGTAGTCGTCCATGTCCTACTTTCGAGATCTTAGTTAGCTACTCTATAATGCAAGCATGAAGCACAACTCAATTGATCGTTATTAACTTAACCTAGCAATCATACTTTTGGGCTAATCCATGATTGTTGTCATTCAACCCTAAATCTAGTTGATAACTACTTAGACATAATTAAAGAAATGACAATAGTGTGAATGTAATGCATAGATAGAATATTGGAGTTCCAATACAAATCTCCCTAGGGAGTTATGAATCTTCTCCCCTAAAACCCTAAAACTATAATATAAAACTAAAATTCCCTGTGCACAAAACTCTGCACTTCATGCACATAGGCACGTCTTTCTTTCACCTCAATACATAAGGCATAAATATAAAACCCTAAAACTTATGTCAAAACTCGTCCATGGCATTTTCCTGATTTGTCTGTAACTTGGGTTTTGAATCGGATGTCTGCAATTTGGACGTCGACTGATGGCAAATGTGCAGCATCGATCAACCTTGGTCTTTTAACATCGGTCACACAAAGGTTATGTCGTCGATCGACGACTATCTTGTACGTCGACTCCTTGAATAATCAGCTACAAATTTTTCTTCTCTAAATGTTCTAAAAGCTCCAAGTATATCCATATATCTCCAAAACGTTCCTTGGACCTGTAAATACTCCAAAACATAGCTTAGACACACATAATATACCTTAAATAAAGCCTATAACATGGCCTAAAATTGGTTATAAATAGGCTATATCAACTTCCCCAGACTTAACCTTTTGCTTGTCCTCAAGCAAACAAAGTCTGTGAAAGAGGTTTTGAAAAGCGGAGACTCACATAATGTCTAAGTATAACTGTCACACTAATTTGTTGCAACCACATCCTATCAAGTCAATCACAGAGAAACTTTATATACCCTATCCTAGTATAGCAACCAGATCCATTCTAGCAAAAACTTAGCAAATACTAGTATGAATACCCCTCTACTGATTTCATTTCTTTGCATAAAATAAAAGTGTAGGCTTTACCTTGAGAGTATTTTTTCTTTTATTTTTTTGGGCAAAGTTGTTGGCGAATAATAGTGTCATTGGTAATGTGCCTACCCCTCGCTTCCAACAATGCGTAATCGTTCCTCCGAATTAGAGTAGCGGGGTCATCGGTAATGTACCTACCCCTCTGCATCTCGGGAAGTAATCTTGATCGTTTAGGCTTTTAGGTAGATGCTGAAGAGAGAGAGAGAGAGAGAGAGAGAGAGAGAGAGAGAGAGAAGGGAACCAAAGGTGTAATGACTTGTACCTATAGACTTGCAGAAGGAATCTGATCCAATGTATACCAAGCCCAAAAACAATCAAATAATGTCAAGATTGGTGTTGGAAATCAACTTCGGTTCCTTCAAACTTTCTAAGAAAGTGTGATATAGTGGCAGGATGATCCACTTTGGTATCTCTAGTATTCTCTGCAAACAACCTTCTAAGAAGAGTGCTAAAGTGTGGTTAGTCAATAACAAATCTTGATCATAGTCCCCTTCTTGACTCAATAAAACTTCTTGAAAACCTTATATATATAGTAAATAAGGCTCAAGACAAATTAAAATGCATTAGCAAACCTCCCCCATACTTAAATTACACTGTCCCTAGTGTATTCTGTCCCAGATTGGTTAGGAAAAATTAAATCATAAGTAAATATCTTAAGCAGAAAACTTGATACCTCTCTCTGGAAGAGAGTGTCGATCGATGGTAGGTGTGAGGGATCGATCGATGGTCGCGATCCATTGTCGACTGATGGTGCCTCTATGATTTCGGTTGATGGTGGACTCAAATAGTCTACAAAACAAAGTTAAACTTGAAATAAATAGTAGTATAACCAAAAATGAAAAAGAAGACTTACTAAACAGTGGGTTGCCTCCCACTCTAGTCTTAAGCTCGACGTTATGAACTTTCTAACTAGTATGGAGGTGGATCAGCACTTGGAAAACAAGTGTCTACAGCGTCTTTGCTCTTCTGAAACCATGTACCAATGAAGCTCCTGATTGCCTCATCTTATTCTGGTTTTCTCATTCCTTATAACCTCTCTAGCAACCTCCATTGAATGCATTCCCCTTTGTAGGTTCTCAATACTGTGCTGTAGCATTCTAAGTCTGGCAACTGTAGTCTCTGATATATCATCCATTTTCTGAGAAATATCTTCATTTATGAGGCTCTGAGAAAAAACAATCTCATCAAACCTATCGTCCAACTATACTTCCGCTGCGGTCTTCTGTCTGTTGGCTTCAGTGTCGATCGATGGCCTGATGATTCCGTCGATCGATGCCAGTTCGTCTGCCTCAATCGCATGCTGTCTCTGGACAGTATCCAGATCATGCTTCATCTCATCCATGCGTGTTGTTAAACTGGTGAGGCAGTTGTCTATAGGATAGTAGACATCATCCAGTCTGTTGTAGAAATCATCGAGTAACATCTCTTGAGCTTTGTAGATCTCATGCACAATATCATCAGTCTCTGCTCTGTTGTATGTCCTTTGATTTTTCATAGACATAGCAATCTTTGCTTCATGTTATGGTAAACCTATGTAGCTCTGCTCAAATATATTAGCTCTCTCTATATCTGCTCTGATGTCTTCTGCTTGCACATTCACCACTCTTCTGTCTGTAGCTCGTGCATTACCATTCTCATCTCTGTACATGCCATACTCACCTTTCTTTTCCCAATAGAAAATTCTTTTGCCCTTAGCATCAAAAGCTCTCGTACCTTGCTCGAAATGCCAGTCGATCGATAGTGGTTTGCTCCAAACAATCGATTGTTGACCTCCTGAATTATAGGCATTGGAAGGACAAAGTTTGTGTACCTCTGCAAAGGTGCTGTCGATCGATGCACAATGGATGCTGTCGATCGATCTAGGATGCTTGGAAGTGTATGGAACATAACGGATCGTCTCGTTCTTCTGCTCCTGCATGCTGATCGACACTGTAAGATGCACGTCGATCGATGGCTGCTGTTGTTATCCAATTAAATTACCCGATCCAATAGCCATAATAAGGGCATCTACTACATCCTCCTTAGATATATGTACGATTCTCCCATAAAGAGCCCTTCCATGTCTCTTTGGGTCTCTGAAAATTCCAAACTCATCTGGTCTAAGACGACCAATATTTGTATCTTCTGCTCCAAGTTCGGGTTATAATTCGTGTATGATGTCGTTCAATGTCCAGGAGTTGCCGTTGATCGATGCTTGATTATCCACTGCCGCGTTCATCACCCATCCAGCATCTTCTGATGCTAGGCCACAATATTCAATCAGGTCTTCCTCTCTGTAATCTTCATTGTATCCTTCGTAAGCTTCATTGTATCCTCGGCATGACGGACGTGTGTCGATCGATGGTGTTTAGTGATCGTCGATCAATGGTCGATAACCAAATTGTTGCCCAAAAAGGTTCCTAGCTCCATTAGCCATGGCAAGTATATCTGCTACATCTTCTCTCGTGACAATTTAGTAGTCTGCCATCCATAGCTCTTGCGTGACCATCTGGATCTCTCATGATACCGAAGTCATTTGGTTGCAGATAACCATATTCCTTCTTGCCTTCTACAGCTGAATCTAGTTTGAACTCTGCTTCTAGATCAGTATCGATCGATGACGTAAGGTTATCGTCGATCGATGTCGATTTCAAGAGTCGATGGGAGAATTGATAAACACCAGCCTCTTCCATAGCAATACCACAGCATTCGATTATCTCTTCTTTTCTGTAATCTTCGTCTTACTCGAGGTAGGCTGGGTTGTAAACACCATCTGCGTGGCAGTTGTTAATCGGTACTGGAGTAGGGTTGTCGATCGATAACGAATGGTGGGTGTCGACCAATTGCTAAAATGCAAACGCGTAGATCAATTGTCTGGGCTGGGTATCGATTGATGCTCCATCTTTTGACTATTCATTGAACACATAATCGCAGAGCATGTCGCCACAAGTTCTGAATCATTACATAATTCAATTAGAGTAGCTTTGCTCTTATTGGCAGGTTAATAGAAAATATTTTGATCGATTAGAGATCGATACAATCTGTTTAATTTCATATCGTAGATAGCCCCCACACTAGCCATGAATGCTCTCCCAAGTAGTAGTGAGGAGTTCCAATATATCCTGACGTCCATCACGTGGAAGTCTATTGGGACTAGGGTATTGTTAATTTGTACTGGAACATCTTTCACTTTCAAGCAATCTACAAATGTGAAAGAATCATTTGAGGGTTCCACTTTCAGGTTCAGCTCCTCTGCCATAGTTTTGGCATAATGCTCACTGATGATCCAGTATCACAGAGGGCATTGGGGTATTTGTTTCCCGTGATGAAGCATGGAACCACGAACTTCTCGAGATCACTTTTCTTCTTCAGACAGGTCCTATGTTTCATCCTTTCTCTTAGATGATTGAACATGATCTCTATATCATCGTCTGTCTCCCTGAAAATCATCCAGAACCTGTAAGTATAATAAGCTACATCAAAAGGAATATTGTAAAGTCTTTTGACAAAGCTATCCATCTCTTTTTCATTGGCTTCTCTTTGTTGATGTTTGGCAATCTTTTGCTTCCTATTGCAGTGTCCCTCATCTTTCTTATCAAGATCCATAGCTTCAGATGTTTAAGTATTCTGTTCTGAAACCGTAATGGTTGGACGCACAATCAAATTTGCAGTGATGCTTGGCAGTCGAACTGTCTTTCTCATCTGTCGATCGATGCTCATGTTGCACTGTCGATCAATACCTCCATCTCTCTGTCGGTCGATTGTCTCGTGACGGCGTCGATCGACGTTAGTCAATTCACACGAAGCTACTGATACTGTAAGAATCGTTGTCGATCGATGATCACTGCTTGGTGTCGATCGACATCAATGCAAACTGCCGAATGACATGGAACTTTCCACATGAAAATCTCCTTCTTGGAGCTTTTCCCTCTTAACTTCCAGCCAAAAATCATCATCAATCAATGCAATGACGTGGTGGTTCTGTCCAGCCTCTATTTTCTCCTTGATCAGGCTCTCATGCCTACTAATGGTTTCACTTGTTTGCAGCACCTGATTATCCAGCGTCTTAACATGTATGTTCAAATTTTTGAACTTGGTGTTGAGGTTGAGGTACAACCCATCTATCTTTCCATTGAAATCTACTAGTCATCTTCTGGTGTCCCTCTAAAACTTTGTCAATCACTTCGTCCGTCTTGCTTTCTTGAGTTTCTAGAGGAGGATTCTGGTAGTAAGAAGATCCATAAGTTATGTTGTTGTAGAAGAGTTTTCGCTGTGAGCCCTGATTAAAATTACTCCTTTGACCATTCCCATAGGAATTCCTGTTGGAACCTGGATTCCCTTGCCTTTGGAAACCATTCCTATCAATTGTAGTTCACATCCTCTTCTTCAATCTCACCATCTCCAGATTCTATTGCTTCTACTTCTCCAAAAGTGACCTCCTTCCTATGAAAATTTTGAGCATTATCCAATATTTTCCTTTACCTCTTCAATTTGCTCCATGCTCAAAGCTGGAGTTGATTTCTTCCTTTCAAAGTCTGTATTCTTGTTGCTGCTGCTGGATGCCATATTCTCAATCAGTCTTGTAGCTTCTTCATGATTCCTAGTGCTGAAATTTTCTTTATTAGTTGTGTCCAAAGACATCTGGTACTGTAATCCAATACCTCTAAAGAAAGTGCTGAGAAGTTGTACTTTGTTGAACCCGTGATGTGGACAATCTCTCTGGTATGATTTGATCTGATCCAAGAGTTTTTGTAAGATTCTGAAGGGTCTTGTGAAAAAGTAGCAATCCTGCTCCTCAGATCTTCTGCTCGTGCGTCATCAAATAAATTACGGAAGAAAGCGTTCTTGATGTCAGTCCAGGATGTCATGGATCTTGGTGGTAACTGCTTAAGCCAATATCAAGCTTCTCCAGCGAGTGAGAACTTGAAAAGCTTACAAAAGAGATAATCAATGGGGACTGCATTAGCTTTGATAGCAGTCACTAGATCCTCAAATCACTCCAGATGATCCACATGGTGTTCATGTCGCAACCCATGGTAAGATGTTTGTTCTACAAGTCCGAAGAAAGCGAGCTTTATTTCAAAATCGTTTCTCTGGAAAGCTGGAGGACGAATGACGGATCTGCTGGCATAGATCTGGTATTGACGGTTGTAGTCAGCAAGTGTTCTCTGAGCAGCTTGGGCATTAGGTTCAGGTAAGCTTCTGTAGTGTTGCTTCTGCTTCTGTATCCGGGATTATGGTCCCCTGATTGTCTATCTTTTGACCTGCTGCATTACGCGATGACCATGAAGGTCATGCAGGTTCCGATTCTCATCCCGAGTCAATATTAAAGTTGCAAGCATCTGAACTCGTCTGCTTCTGTCGATCAATGCGGGTAATTTTCTTACGATCGGTGCTCTATGGTCAGTGTTGGTCAATTCTCGAGTCCTGGTGTCAGTTGATGTTGTCCGTAAAGAAGTGTCGGTCGATGTTGTATAGGTGCTTTCGATTGATGCTTGTCGTCTTCCTTTGCGGATCTTACGTTCGAGTTTGTCGGGGTCAGAGAATACTAGTTCTTGTCCTTTATTGCTTATGTTGCTTCTTTGCATGTACCTGAAAAACAAAGGAAAAGAAAAAATTAGTAACTTGAAAAGTAGTAACAAACCTAGACTAAATCCTAGAAATTAAATCTAACGGCGATCAATGCTACCCGGCAACGGCGCCAAATTTGACATCATGTGTTTTATTGTTCTAAGATCGATTGCGAGCAAAAGTAACTCCTGATGGCGAGCACAAGTAAGGACCATCGTTTGACAGCTAAGGCCTGATGTCTATCGATGGTGAAATCAGAATGAAGTGTGAACAAGATTTGATAAGTCCACCAGACTTATTAGACCAGCTCTAGTGTGCGCTTAACAGCCTACTTCAATGGAGTCTATTCTGGCACATAACCTATTCTTGTAGTCGTCCATGTCCTACTTCGAGACCCTAGTTAGATACTCTAGAATGCAAGCATGAAGCACAACTCATTTGATGGATATTAACTTAACATAGCAATCCTACTTTTGGGCTAATCCATGATTGTTGTCATTCAACCCCAAATCTTGTTGATAACTACTCAAACATAATTAAAGAAAGGACAACAGTCTGAATATATGCATAGATAGAATACCCCTGTTTCATCTTTTCTCTAAGATGATTGAACATGATCCCTATATCATCGCCTGTCTCCCTGAAAAACTTCCACAATATGTTAGTATAATAAACTACATCAAAAGGAATATCTAAAGGAGTTTTGAAAACCCTTTTGACAAAGCTATCGATCTCTTTTTCATTGTCTTCTCTGTGTTGATTTTTGGGGATCTTTTGCTTCCTCCTGGAGTGTCCCTCTTCTTTCTTATCAAGATCCATAGCTTCGAATGTTTCCGTATTCTGTTCTGAAACCGTAATGGTTGGACGCACAATCAAATTCGCAGTGATGCTTGGCAGTTGAACCGGCTTTCTCATCTATCGATCGATGCTCATGTTGCATTGTCGATCGATACCTCTATCTCTCTGTCAGTTGATTTTCTCGTGACGGTTTCAATCGACGTTAGTCGATTCACCCGAAGCTACTAATACTGCAGGAATCATTGTCGATCGATGCTCACTGCTTGGTGTCGATCGACACCAATGCAAACTGCCGAATGACATGGAAATTCCACACGATAATCTCCTTCTTGGAGCTTTTCCCTCTTAACTTCCAGCCAAAAATCATCATCAATCAATGCATTGACGTGGTTGTTCTGTCCAGCCTCTATTTTCTCCTTGATCAGGCTCTCATGCCTCCTAAAGGTTTCACTTGTTTGAAGCACCTCATTCTCCAGCTTCTTCACATGGATATTGAGATTTTCGAACTTGGTGTTGAGGTTGAGGTGCAACCCATCTATCTTTCCACTGAAATCTACAGTCATCTTCTGGTGTCCCTATAAAACTCTGTCAATAGTTGTTTCAAACTTGTTTTCTTGAGTTTCTGGAGGAGGATTCTGGTAGTAAGAAGATCCATAAGTTATGTTGTTGCTGAAGAGTTTTTGCTGTGAGCCCTGATTAAAATTACTCCTTTGACCATTCCCATAGGAATTCCTGTTGGAACTTGGATTCCCTTGTCTATGGAAACCATTCTAGTTAATTTTAATTCACATCCTCTTTTTCAATCTCATCATCTCCATGATTTTTATAATTCAACCCCGAATCTAGTTGATAACTACTCAAACATAGTTAAAGAATGGACAACATTCTGAATATAATGCATAGATAGAATACCTATGTTTCATCTTTTCTCCGAGATGATTGAAAATGATCTCTATATCATCGTCTGTCTCCCTGAAAAACTTCCACAATATGTTATTATAATAAGCTACATTAAAAGGAATATCTAAAGGATTTTTGAAATTCCTTTTGACAAAGCTATCCATCTCTTTTTCATTGGCGTCTCTACGTTGATGTTTGGTGATTTTTTGCTTCCTCTTGGAGTGTCCCTCTTCTTTCTTATCAAGGTCTATAGCTTCAGATGTTTCCGTATTCTGTTCTGAAACAGTAATGGTTGGACGCACAATCAAATCCATAGTGATGCTTGGCAGTCGAACCGGCTTTCTCATCTGTCGATCGATGCTCATGTTGCATTGTCGATCGATACTTATATCTCTCTATCGGTTGATTGTCTTGTGTGTCGATCGATGTTAGTTGATTCACACGAAGCTACTGATACTGCAGGAATCATTGTCGATCGATGCTCATTACTTGGTGTCGATCGACACTAATGAAAACTGCCGAATGACATGGAACTTTCCACACAAAAAAATCTCCTTCTTGGAGGTTTTCCCACTTAACTTCCAGCCAAAAACCATCATCAATCAATGCATTGACGTGGTGGTTCTATCCAGCCTCTATTTTCTCCTTGGTCAGGCTCTCATGCCTCCTAATGGTTTCACTTGTTTCCAGCTTCTTCACATGGATGTTGTGATTTTTGAACTTGGTGTTGAGGTTTAGGTACAGCCCAACTATCTTTCCATTGAAATCTACAGTCATCTTATGGTGTCCCTCTAAAACTCTGTCAATCATTGCTTCGATCTTGATTTTTGAGTTTCTGGAGGAGGATTCTAGTAGTAAGAAGATCCATAAGTTTTGTTGTTGTTGAAGGTTTTCGTTGTGAACCCTGAGTAAAGTTACTCCTTTGACAATTCCCATAGGAATTCCTGTTGGAACCCGGATTCCCTTGTCTCTGGAAACCATTCCCATCAATGTAGTTCACATCCTCTTCTTCAATCTCATCATATCAAGATTATATTGCTTCTACTTCTGCAAAAGGACCTGCTTCCTAAGGAATTTCTAAACACTATCCAGTCTTGCCTTAACCTCTTCAATCTGCTCCTTGCTCAAAGTTGGAGTTGATTTCTTCCTTTCAAAGTTTGCGTTCTTGGTGTTGCTTTTGGATGCCAGATTCTCAATCAATCTTGTAGTTTCTTCACGATCCTAGTGCTAAAATTTCCTTCACTAGCTGTGTCCAAAGCCAATCTGATACTGTAATCCAATACCTCTAAAGAAAGTGTTGAGAAGTTGCACTTTGTTGAACCCATGATGTGGACAATCTCTATGGTATGATTTGAATCTGATCCAAGAGTTTCTGAAAGATTCTGAAGGGTCTTGCGAAAAAGTAGCAATATTGCTCCTCAGATCTTTTGCTCATGTGTCATCAAAGAAATTCCGCGAGAAAGTGTTTTAAATGTCAGTCGAGGATATCATGGCTCCTGGTGGTAACTGCTTAAGAAAATACAAAGCTTTTCCAGAGAGTGAGTACTTGAATAGCTTACAAAAGAGATAGTCTTTGGGGACTCCATTGGCTTTGATAGAAGTCACTTGATCCTCCAATCGCTCCAGATGATCCATAGGGTGCTCATGTCGCAGCCCATGGTAAGATGTTTGTGCTACAAGTCCGAAGAAAGCGAGCTTGATTTCAAAATCGTTTCTCAGAAAAGCTGGAGGACGATGATGGATCTGTTGGCGTAGAACTTGTATGGACGGTTGTAGTCTGCCAGTGATTTTTAAGCAGCTTGGGCATTAGCTTCAGGTTGAGCTGTTGCAGCATCTGCTTCTGCTTTTGTGTCAGGGATTATGGTCTCCTGGTCGTCTATCTTTTAACCTGCTGCATTACGCAGATGTCCGTCGCGGTCATGCAGGTTCCCATTCTAAAGTCGCAACCATCTGAACTCGTCTGCTTCTTTTGATCGATGCGGGTAATTTGTTGTCGATCGGTACTATGTGATCAGTGTTGGTCGATTCTCGAGTTCTGATGTCGGCCGGTGTTGTCCGTAAAGAAGTCTCGGTCAATGTTGTATAGGTGCTTTCAATTGATGCTTTTCGTCTTTCTTTGCGGATCGTACGTTCGAGTTTGTCGG
The DNA here is from genome assembly GCA_905132765.1 of Moricandia arvensis. Taxonomy (NCBI): domain Eukaryota; kingdom Viridiplantae; phylum Streptophyta; class Magnoliopsida; order Brassicales; family Brassicaceae; genus Moricandia; species Moricandia arvensis. The sequence goes on from CAJHQP010001706.1 coordinate 86,703, forward strand.
GGTCAAAGAATACTAGTTCTTGTCCTTTATTGCTTGTGGTGCTTCTTTGCATGTACCTGAAAAACAAAGGAAAAGAAAACTTAGTGACTTGAAAAGTAGTAACAAACCTAGACTAAATGCTAGAAACTAAATCTAACGGCGATCAATGCTCACTGACAACGGCGACAAATTTGACATCATGTGTTTTATTGTTCTAGGATCGATGGCGAGCAAAACTAACTCCTAATGGCGAGGATAAGTAACGATCATCGATCGACAGCTAAGGCCTGATGTCGATCGATGGTGAAATCAGAAGGAAGTGTGAACGAGATTTGATAAGTCCACATGACTTATTAGACCAACTCTAGCGTGTGCTTAATAGCCTACTTCAATGGAATCTATTCTGGCACATAACCTATTCTCGTAGTCGTTCATGTCCTACTTTTGAGATCATAGTTAGCTACTCTAGAATGCAAGCATGAAGTACAACTCAACTGATAGATATTAACTTAACCTAGCAATCCTACTTTTGGGCTAATCTATGATCATTTTCATTCAACCCCAAATCTAGTTGATAACTACTCAGACATAATTAAAGAAAGGAGAACAATCCGAATATAATGGATAGATAGAATAACTATGTTTCACTTTTCTCTGAGATGATTGAACATGATCTCTATATCATCATCTGTCTCCCTGAAAAACATCCACAATGTGTTAGTATAATAAGCACATCAAAAGGAATATCTAAAGGAATTTTGAAAACTCTTTTGACAAAGCTATCCATCTTTTTTTCATTGGCTTCTCCACGTTGATGTTTGGGGATATTTTGCTTCCTCTTGGAGTGTCCCTCTTCTTTCTTATCAAGATCCATAGCTTCAGATGTTTCAGTATTCTGTTCTGAAACCGTAATGGTTGGACGCACAATCAAATTCGCAGTGATGCTTGGCACTCGAACCGGCTTTCTCATTTGTCGATTGATGCTCATGTTGCATTGTCGATCGATACCTCTATCTCTATGTCGGGTGATTGTCTCGTAACGGTGTCGATCGACGTTAGTCGATTCACACAAAGCTACTGATACTGCAAGAATCATTTTCGGTCGATGCTCATTGCTTGGTGTTGATCGACACCAATGCAAATTGCCGAATGACATGGAACTTTCCATTCAAAAAATCTCCTTCTTGGAGCTTTTCCCTCTTAACTTCCAGCCAAAAACCATCATTAATCAATGCATTGACGTTGTGGTTCTGTCCAGCCTCTATTTTCTCCTTGGTCAGGCTCTCATGCCTCCTAATGGTTTCACTTGATTCCAGCTTCTTCAAATGGATGTAGCAATTTTTGAACTTGGTGTTGAGGTTGAGGTACATCCCATTTATCTTTCCATTGAAATCTATAGTCATCTTATGGTGTCCCTCTAAAACTCTGTCAATTGTTGCTTCGATCTTGCTTTCTTGAGTTTCTGGAGGAGGATTCTAGCAGTAAGAAGATCCATAAGTTATGCTGTTGTTGAAGGTTTTCGCTGTGAACACTGAGTAAAGTTACTCCTTTGACCTTTCCCATAGGAATTCCTGTTGGAACCTGGATTCCCTTGTCTTTGGAAACCATTCCCATCAATGTAGTTCACATCCTCTTCTTCAATCTCATCATCTCCAGATTATATTGCTTCTACTTCTGCAAAAGGACCTGCTTCCTAAGGAATTTATGAACACTATCCAGTTCTGCCTTGACCTCTTCATTCTGCTCCTTGCTCAAAGTTGGAGTTGATTTCTTCCTTTCAAAGTTTGCGTTCTTGGTGCTGCTGCTGGATGCCAGATTCTCAATCAATCTTGTAGCTTCTTCATGATCCTAGTGCTGAGATTTCCTTCACTAGGTGTGTCCATAGCTAATCTGATACAGTAATCCAGTACCTCTAAAGAAAGTGCTGAGAAGTTGCACTTTGTTGAACCCGTGATGTGGACAATCTCTCTTGTATGATTTGAATCTGATCCAAGAGTTTCTGAAAGATTCTAAAGGGTCTTGTGAAAAAGTAGCAATCTTGCTCCTCAGATCTTCTGCTCCTGCGTCATCAAAGAAATTACGCAAGAAAGTGTTTTGATGTCAGTCGAGGATGTCATCGCACCTGGTGGTAACTGCTTAAGACAATATCAAGCTTTTCCAGCGAGTGAGTACTTGAAAAGCTTACAAAAGAGATAGTCTTTGGGGACTCCATTGGATTTGATAGAAGTCACTAGATCCTCAAATCGCTCCAGATGATCCATAGGGTGCTCATGTCGCAACCCATGGTAAGGTGTTTGTGCTACAAGTCCGAAGAAAGCGAGCTTGATTTCAAAATCGTTTCACAGAAAAGCTGGAGGACGATGACGGATCTGTTGGCGTAGAACTTGTATGGACGGTTGTAGTCTACCAGTGTTCTCTTAGCAGCTTGGGCATTAGCTTCAGGTTGAGCTGTTGCAGCATCTGCTTCTGCTTTTGTGTCAGGGATTATGGTCTCTCGGTCATCTATCATTTGACCTGCTGCATTACGCAGATGACCGTCGAGGTCATGAAGGTTCCCATTCTAATCTCGAGTCAATATTAAAGTCGCAACCATCTGAACTCGTCTGCTTCTGTCGATCGATGTGGGTAATTTGTTGTCGGTCGGTGCTATGTGATCAGTGTTGGTCGATTCTGGAGTTCTGATGTCGATCGATCTTTTCCGTAAAGAAGTGTCGGTCAATGTTGTATAGGTGCTTTCGATTGATGCTTGTCATCTTTTTTTGCGGAACGTACGCTCGAGTTTGTCGGGGTCAGAGAATACTAGTGCTTGTCCTTTATTGCTTCTGGTGCTTCTTTGCATGTACCTGAAAAACAAAGGAAAAGAAAAATTAGTAACTTGAAAAGTAGTAACAAACCTAGACTAAATGCTAGAAATTAAATCTAACGGCGATCAATGCTCCCCGGCAACGGCGCCAAATTTGACATCATATGTTTTATTGTTCTAGGATTGATAGCGAGCAAAACTAACTCCTTATGGCGAGCACAAGTAAAGACCATCGATCGACAGCTAAGGCCTGATGTCGATCGATGGTGAAATCAGAAGGAACTGTGAACGATATTTGATAAGTCCACCATACTTATTAGACCAACTCTAGCGTGCGCTTAACAGCGTACTTCAATGGAGTCTATTCTGGCACATAACCTATCCTCGTAGTCGTCCATGTCCTACTTTCGAGATCCTAGTTAGCTACTCTTGAATGCAAGCATGAAGCACAACTCAATTGATAGATATTTACTTAACCTAGCAATCCTACTTTTGGGCTAATCCATGATTGTTGTCATTCAACCGCAAATCTTGTTGATAACTACTTAGACATAATTAAAGAAAGGACAACAAGCTGAATATAATGCATTGATAGAATAACTATGTTTCATCTTTTCTCTGAGATGATTGAACATGGTCTCTATATCATCGTTTGTCTCCCTGAAAAACATCCACAATGTGTTAGTATAATAAGCTACATCAAAAGGAATATCTAAAGGAATTTTGAAAACTCTTTTGACAAAGCTATACATCTCTTTTTCATTGGCTTCTCTGCGTTGATGTTTGGGGATATTTTGCTTCCTCTTGGAGTGTTCCTATTTTTCCTTATCAAGATCCATAACTTCAGATATTTCAGTATTTTGTTCTGAAACCGTAATGGTTGGACGCACCATCAAATTCGCAGTGATGCTTGGCACTCGAACCGGCTTTCTCATCTGTCGATCGATGCTCATGTTGCATTGTCGATCGATACCTATATTTCTCTGTCGGGTAATTGTCTCGTGACGGTGTCAATCGACATTGATTCACACAAAGCTACTGATACCGCAAGAATCATTGTCGATCGATGCTTATTGCTTGGTGCCGATCGAGACCAATGCAAACTGCCAAATGACATGGAACTTTCCATTCAAACAATCTCTTTCTTGGAGCTTTTCCCTCTTAACTTCCAGCCAAAAACAATCATCAATCAATGCATTGACGAGGTGGTTCTGTCCAGCCTCTATTTTGTCCTTGATCAGTCTCTCTTGCCTCCTAATGGTTTCACTTGTTTGCAGCACCTGATTCTCCAGCTTCTTCACATGGATGTTGAGATTTTGGAACTTGGTGTTGAGGTTGAGGTACAGCCCATATATCTTTCCATTGAAATTTACGGTCATCTTCTGCTGTCCCTCTTAAAGTCTGTCAATCATTGCATCGATCTTGCTTTCTTGAGTTTCTGGAGGAGGATTCTGGTAGTAAGAAGATCCATAAGTTCTGTTGTGGTTGAAGTGTTTTCGCTGTGAACCCCAAGTAAAGTTACTCCTTTGACCATTCCCATAGGAATTTCTGTTGGAACCCGGATTCCCTTGTCTGTGGAAACCATTCCCATCAATGTAGTTCACATCCTCTTCTTCAATCTCATCATCTCCAGATTATATTGCTTCTAGTTCTGCAAAAGGACCTGCTTCCTAAGGAATTTCTGAACACGATCCAGTTTCTCCTTGACCTCTTCAGTCTGCTCCTTTCTCTAAGTTGGAGTTGATTTCTTCCTTTCAAATTTTGTGTTCTCAGTGCTGCTGCTCGATGCCAGATTCTCAACCAATCTTGAAGCTTCTTCATGATCCTAGTGCTGAAATTTCCTTCAGTAGCTGTGTCCAAAGCCAATATGATACTGTAATCCAATATATCTAAAGAAAGTGCTGAGAAGTTGCACTACGTTGAACTCGTAATGTGGACAATCTCTCTGGTATGATTTGAATCTGATCCAAGAGTTTCTGAAAGATCCTGAAGGGTCTTGTGAAAAAGTAGCAATCTTGCTCATCCGATCTTTTGCTCGTGCGTCATCAAAGAAATTACGCAAGAAAGTGTTTTTGATGTCAGTCCGGGATGTCATGGATCATGGTGGTAACTGATTAAGACAATATGAAGCTTTTCCAGCGAGTGAGTACTTGAAAAGCTTACAAAAGAGATAGTCTTTGGGGACTCCATTGGCTTTGATAGAAGTCACTAGATCCTCAAATCGATCCAGATGATCCATAGGGTGCTCATGTTGCAACCCACGGTTATTTGTTTGTGCTACAAGTCCGAAGAAAGCGAGCTTGATTTCAAAATCGTTTCTCATAAAAGCTGGAGGACGATGACGGATCTGTTGGTGTAGAACTGGTATGGATGGTTGTAGTCTGTCAGTGTTCTCTGAGCAGCTTGGGTATTAGCTTCAGGTAGAGCTGCTGCAGCATCTGCTTCTGCTTCTGTATCAGGGATTATGGTCCCCTGATCGTCTATATTTTGACATGATGCATTACGCAGATGACCGTCGAGGTCATGCAGGTTCCCATTCTCATCCCGAGTCAATATTAAAGTCGCAACCATCTAAAATTGTCTGCTTATGTCGATCGATGCGGGTAATTTTCTCTCGAGCGGTGCTATGTGATCAGTGTTGGTCGATTCTCGAGTTCTGATGTCGGTCGTTGTTGTCCGTAAAGATCTGTCGGTCAATGCTGTATAGGTGCTTTCGATTGATGCATGTCGTCTTTCTTTGCGGATCGTACGTTCGAGTTTGTGGGGGTTAGAGAATAGTAGTTCTTGTCCTTTATTGCTTTTGGTGCTTCTTTGCATGTACCTGAAAAACAAAGGAAAAGGAGAAATTAATAACTTGAAAAGTAGTAACAAACCTAGACTAAATCCTAAAAATTAAATCTAATGGCGATTAATGCTCCCCGACATTGGCGCCAAATTTTACATTATGTGTTTTATTTTTCTAGGATCGATGGCGAGAAAAAGTAACTCCTAATGACGAGCAAAAGTAAAGACCATCGATCAACAACTAAGGCCTGATGTCGACCGATGGTTAAATCACAAGGAAGTGTGAATGAGATTTGATAGGTCAACGAGACTTATTAGACTAGCTCTAGCGTGAGCTTAACAGCCTACTTCAATGGAGTCCATCTTTGCACATAACCTATTCTCGTAGTCGTCCATGTCCTACTTTCGTGATCCTAGTTAGCTACTCTAGAATGCAAGCATGAAGCACAACTCAATTGATGGATATTAACTTAACCTAGCAATCCTACTTTTGGGCTAATCCATGATTGTTTTCATTCAACCCTAAATCTAGGTGATAACTACTCATACATAATTAAACAAAGGACAATAGTCTGAATATAATGTATAGATAGAATATTGTGGTTCCAATACAAATCTCCCTAAGGAGTTATGAATCTTCTCCCTTAAAACCCTAAAACTATAATAGAAAACTAAAACATCGTGTATACAAAACTCTGCACTTCATGCACACATGCACATCTTCCTTTCACCTCAATACATAATGCATAAATATAAAACCCTAAAACTTAGGTCAAAACACGTACATGGCATTTTTTCCATTGTCTCTAACTTGGGATTTGAATCGGTTGTCTGCGATTTGGACGTTGATCGATGGCAAGTGTGCAGCGTTGATCGACCTTGGTCTTTTAACATCGATCGACGCCAAGTTCATGTCATCGATCGAGGACTGATTTGTACTTCGACTCCATGAATAATCAGCTACGAATTCTTCTCTTCTAATTGTTCCAAAAGTTCCAAGCATCTCCATATACCTTCAAAATATTCATGGACCTGTAAATACTCCTAAACATAGCCTACACACACATATTATACCCTAAATAGAGCCTATAAAATGGCCTAAAACTGGTAATAAATAGGCTATATCAACTCCCCCAGTCTTAAACTTTTGCTTGTCCTTAAGCAAACCAAGCCTATGAAAGGGGTTTTGAAAAGCGGAGACTTGTACCTACAGACTTGCAGAAGAAATCTTATCCAGTGTATAACAAGCTCCAAAACAAGAAAATAATGTCAAGATTAGTGTTAAAAATCAGCTTTGGTTCCTTCAAAATTTCTAAGTAAGTGTGATATAGTGGCAGGATGATTCACTTTGGTATCTCTAGTAATCTCTGCAAACAATCTTCTAATAATGGTGCTAAAGTCTGGTTAGTCAATAATAAATCTTGATCATAGTCCCCTTCTTGACTCAATAAAACTTCTTGAAAAACTTATATATATATATATATATATATATATAGTAAATAAGGCTCAAGACAAATTAAATTACACTGACCCTAGTGTGATCCGTCCCAAATCGGTTAGGAAAAATTAAATAATAAGTAAATAGCTTAAGTAGAAACTCGATACCTCTTTCTGGAAGAGTGTGTCGATCGACGGTAGGCGTGAGGGGTCGATCAATTGTCGCGATCCATGGTCGACTGATGGTGCCTCTATGTTCGATCGATGGTGGACTCAAATAGTCTACAAAAAAAATGTAAAACTCGAAATAAATAGTAGTATAACTAAAAATAAAATAAAGACTTACTAAACAGTGGGTTGCATGCCACTCAGCGCTTGGTTATAGTCTTAAGCTCGGTGTTGTGAACTTTCTGACTAGTATGGAGGTGGATCAGCACTTGGAAAACAAGTTTCTACATCTTCTTTTCTCTTCTGAAACCATGTACCAATGAAGCTCCTGATTGCAACATCTCTTCTGGTTTTCTAATTTTTTATAACCTCTCTAGCAACCTCCATTGAATTCATTCCCCTTTGTAGGTTGTCAATTCTGCGCTGTAGCATTCTAAGTCTGCCAGCTGTAGTCTCTGATATATCCTCCAAATGTTGAGAAATATCTTCCTTTATCAGGCTCTGAGAAAAAGCAATCTCATCAAACCCATCTTCCAAATTGTATTTTTGCTGCGGTCTTCTGTCCGTTGGCGTCAATGTCGATCGATGGCCTGATGATGTCGTCGATCGATGCCATTTCTTTTGGCACAATCGCATGCTATCTCTGAACAATATCTAAATCTTGCTTCATCTCATTCATGTGTGTAGTCAAACCGGTGAGGTAGTTATCTATAGGATAGTAGAAATCATCGAGCCTCTTGTTGAAATCATCCAGTGACATCTCTTGAGCTTTGTCAATCTCATGCACAATATCGTCAATCTCTGCTCTGCTGTATGTCCTTTGATTTTTCATAGACATAGCGATCTTTGCTGCATGTTCTGGTAAACATATGCAGCTCTGCTCAAACATTTTAGCTCTCTTTAGAATTGCTCTGATGTCTGCAGCTTGCACATTCACTACTCTTCCGTCTATAGCTTGCGCATTACCATTCTTATCTCTGTACATGCCATACTAATCTTTCTTTTCCCTAAGGAAAAGTCTTTTGCCCTTACAATCAAAATCTCTCGTACCTTGGTCGAAATACCAGTCGATCGATGGTGGTTTGTTCCAGTCAATCGATTGTTGACCATCTGAATTATAGGCATTGGAAGGATGAAGTTTGTGTACCTCCGGAAAGGTGTTGTCGATCGATGCACGATGGATATTGTCGATCGATCTATGATGCTTGGAAGTTTATGGAACACTACGAACCGTCTCGTTCTTCTGCTCATGAATGTCGATCAACCTTGTAAGATGTGTGTCGGTCGATGGCTACTGCTGCTGTCCAATTAAATTACCCGATCCATTAGCCATAATGAGGGCATATGCTACATCCTCTTTAGATATATGTAGGATTCTTCCATATAGAGCCCTTCCATGTCTCTTTGGGTCTATGAAAATTCCAAACTCATCGGGTCTAAGATGACCAATATTGGTATCTTCTGCTCCAAGGTCGGGTTCGTGTATGATGTCGTTCAACGGCCAGGAGTTGTCGTCCATTGATGCTTGATTATCCACTATCGCGCATCACCCAGCAAGGGTCTTCTGATGCTAGGCCGCGATATTCAAGCAGCTCTTCCTCTCTGTAATCTTCATCGTATCCTTCGTAAGCTTCACCGTATCCTCGGCAAGCCAGACGTGTGTCGATCGATGGTTTATGGTGACCGTTGATCGATGCTCGGTAATCAAATTGTTGCCCGAAAAGGTTTCCAGGTCCATTTGCCATGGCAAGTATATCCGCTACATCTTCTCTCGATACATTTAGTAGTCTGCCATCAATAGCTCTTATGTGACCATCTGGATCACTCATGATTCGAACTCATCTGGTTACATATAACCATATTCCTTCTCGCGTTCTACAACTGAACCTAGTTCAAACTCTGCTTCTAGATCAGAATCGATCGATGGCGTAAGGTTACCGTCGATCAATGTCAATTTCTCGAGTCGATGGGAAATTTGATAAACACCAACCTCTTCCATAGCAATACCACGGTACTCAATTATCTCTTTTTGTTTGTGAAATTTGTCGTACTCGAGGTAGGCTTGGTTGTAACCACCATATGCATGGCAGTTGTTAATCGGTTCTGGAGTAGGGTTGTCGATCGATAACGTAGGGTGGGTGTCAACCAATTTTTGAACTGCAAATACGTCGATCGATTGTCTGGGCTGGGTATCGATCGTTGCTCCATCTTCTGTCTCTTCATTCAACTCATAGACGGAGAAGCATGTGGCAACAAGTTCTGCATCATTTGACAATTCAATCAGAGTTGCATTGCTCTTATTCTTGACAGGTTCATAGATAGTATTGTGATGGATTAGAGATAGATACAACATTTTTAATTTCATATCGCAGATAGCTCCCACAGTAGCCATGAATGCTCTCCCAATTAGTAGTGAAGAGTTCCAATATATCCTGATGTCCATCACGTGGGAGACTGTTGAGACTAGAATGTTTTTAAAATGTACTGGAACATCTTTTACCATCCCTCCCGAGTTCACTTTCGAGCAGTCTACAAATGCGAAAGAATCGTTGGAGGGTTCCACTTTCAGGTTCAGCTCCTATGCCGTAGTTTTTTTGCATAATGCTCACTGATGATCCAGTATCACACAAGGGCATTGGGGGTATTCTTTGCCCTTGATGAAGCATGTAACCACGAACTTCCCATGATCCATTTTCTTCTTCAGACAGGTCCTATGTTTCATCCTTTCTCTGAGATGATTGAACATGATCTCTATATCATTGTCTGTCTCTCTGAAAAACATCCACAACCTGTGAGTATAATAAGCTACATCAAAAGGAATATCTAAAGGAATTATGAAATATCTTTTGACAAAGCTATCCATCTCTTTTCCATTGGCTTCTATGCGTTGATGTTTGGGGATCCTTTGCTTCCTCTTGGAGTGTCCCTCATTTTTTTTATCAAGATTCATACCTTCAGATGTGTCAGTATTCTGTTCCGGAACCATTATGGTTGGACGCACAATCAAATTCGCAGTGATGCTTGGCAGTCGAACCGCCTTTATCATCTGTCGATCGATGCTCATGTTGCATTGTCGATCGATGCTCAGGTTGCATTGTCGATCGATACCTCTATCTCTCTGTCGGTCGATTGTCTCTTGACGGTGTCGATCGACGTTAGTTGATCCAGACAAAGCTACTGATATTGCAAGAATTGTTGTCGATCGATGCTCATTTCTTGGTGTCGATCGACACCAATGAAAACTGCCGAATGACGTGGAATTTTCCACACGAAAATCTCCTTCTTGGAAATTTTCCCTCTTAACTTCCAGCCAAAAATCATCATTAATTAATGCATTGACGTGGTGGTTCTGTTCAGCCTTTTTTTCTCCTTGAACAGGCTCTTATGCCTCCTAATGATTTCACTTGTTTGCAGCACCTAATTCTCCAACTTCTTCACATGGATTTTGAGATTTTCAAACTTGGTGTTGAGGTTGAGGTACAGCCCATCTATCTTTACATTGAAATCCACAGTCATCTTCTGCTTTCCCTCTAAAACCATGTCAACCATTGCTTCGATCTTTCTTTCTTAAGTTTCTGGAGGAGGATTCTGGTAGTAAGAAGATACATAAGTTATGTTGTTGAAGGGTTTTCGCTGTGAACCCTGATTAAAGTTACTCCTTTGATCTTTCCAATAGGAATTCCTGTTGGAACATGGATTCCCTTGTCTCTGGAAGCCATTCCCATCAATGTAGTTCCCATCCTCTTCTTCTATTCCATCATCTCCAGATTCTATTGCTTCTACTTCTGCAAAAGTGACATGCTTCCTAAGGAATTTCTGAACACTATCTGGTTTTTCCTTTACCTCTTCAATCTGCTCTTTGCTCGAAGCTGGAGTTGATTTCTTCCTTTCAAAGTCTTTGTTCTTGGTGCTGCTGATGGATGCCAGCTTCTTCAATATTCCTAGTGCTGAATTTCCCTTCACTAGCTGTGTCCAAAGGCATCTGATACTGTAATACAATACCTCTAAAGAAAGTTATGAGAAGTTGCACTTCGTGGAACCCACGATGTGGACAATCTCTCTGGTATGATTTGAATCCGAGCCAAGAGTTTCTGAAAGATTCTGAAGGGTCTTGTGAAGAAAGTAGCAATCTTGCTCCTTAGATCTTCTTTGTGTGTCATCAGAGAAATTACGCAAGAAAGCGTTCTTGATGTCAGTCCAGGATGTCATGGATCCTGGTGGTAACTGCTTAAGCCAATATGAAGCTTCTCCAGCGAGTGAGTACTTGAAAAGACTACGAAAGAGATAGTCTTTGCGGATTCCATTGGCTTTGATAGCAGACACTAGATCCTCAACTCGTTCCATATGATCCAAAGGATGCTCATGTCGCAACCCATGGTAAGGTGTTTATTCTACAAGTCCGAATAAAGCTGGCTTGATTTCAAAATCGTTTCTCTGGAAAACTGGAGGACGCGGGCTTCATTTCAAAATCGTTTCTCTGAAAAGTTGGAGGACGAATGACGGATCTGTTGGCGTAGAACTGGTATGGACGGTTGTATTCAGCCAGTGTTCTCTGAGCAGCTTGGGCATTAGCTTTAGGTTGAGCTGCTGCAGCGTCTGCTTCTGCTTCTGTATCAGGGATTATGGTTCCCTGATCACCTATCTTTTGACCTGTTGCATTACGCAGAGGAGTGTCGAGGTCATGTTGGTTCCCATTCTCATTCTGAGTCAATATTAAATTCACAATCATCTGAACTCGTCTGCTTCTGTCGATCGATGCGGGTAATTTGCTGTCGATCAGTGCTATGTGATCAATGTTGGTCGATTCTGGAGCTCTGATGTCGGTCGATTGACGCTGTATAGGTGCTTTCGATCGATGCTTGTCGTCTTTCTTTGTGGATCGTACTTTCGAGTTTGTCGGGGTCATAGAATAGTAGTTCTTGTCCTTTATTACTTATGGTGCTTCTTTGCATGCACCTAAAAAACAAAGGAAAAGAGAAACTAGTAACTTGAAAACTAATTACAAACCTAGACTAAATCTTAGAAATTAAATCTAATGGCGATGAATGCTCCCCGTTAACGGCGTCAAATTTGACATCATGTGTGTTTATTGTTATATCAGAGTAATGCTCTTGCCAAGAGAGATCATGTGTAGTACTTAGGGATCAAATCCACAAAGAACAATGACACACAATAGATTTCTTATTTCTAAAGACTAAGCTAGGTGAATATATATATTAGTGATGAACAATCAATTAATGATATATTTCTTATGAAGAAGTAGGGATGCAATATGGAAATATTCTAATAATGCAAATATGGAAATATGCTAATGATGCAAATATGAGAATATTTTAATAAACTAACTAGATGTATATGTAAATATGCTAGATCTAGGGTTTCAAGCCTAACTGATCATAGGAAATAGGAAGCATGAACATTGTTAATAATCTATAACTTAAATATTAACAATTCTCACCCTTTTAACTCCAACTCTCGTATGCGAGCAAATGGGAAAACCATCGATCGACGGCTAAATCCTGATGTCGATCGACAATAAAATTAGAAGGAAGTGGGAACGAGATTTGATAAGTCCACCAGACTTATTAGACTAGCTCGCGCATGCGCCTAGCAGCCTAGTTCAATTAAATTTATTCTGCCACATAACCAATTCTCGTAGTCGTCCATGTCCTACTTTCGAGATCCTAGTTAGATACTCTAGAATGCAAGCATGAAGTAGAATTTAATTGATGGATATTAACTTAACCTAGCAATCCTACTTTTAGGCTAATCCATGATTGATGTCATTCAACCTTAAATCTAGTTGATAACTACTCAGACATAATTAAAGAAAGGACAATAGTCTGAATATAATGCATAGATAGAATATTTGGTTTCCATTACAAATCTCCCTAAGGAGTTATGAATCTTCTCCCCTAATAACCCTAAAACTATAATAGAAAACTAAAACTCGTTGTGCACAAAACTCTGCACTTCATGCACACATGCACCTCTTCCTTTCACCTCAATACATAAAGCATAAATATAAAACCCTAAAACTTATGTCAAAACTCGTCTGGAGCATTTTCGTCATTTGTCTCTAACTTGTTCTTTGAATCGGCTGTCTGTGATTTCGACGTTGATCGATGGCAAGTGTGCAGCATCGATCGACCTTGGTCTTTTTACATCGATCGACGCCAAGGTTATGTTGTCGAACGACGAGTGTCTTGTACTTTTACTGCTTGAATAATCAACTACGGATTCTTCTCCTCTAAATGTTCCAAAAGCTCCAAGTATATCCATATATATCCAAAATGTTCATGGACCTGTAAATACTGCAAAACATAGCCTAGACACACATAATAGAAATATAGTCTATAACATGGCCTAAAACTGGTAATAAATAGGCTATATCATGTATCTTTATTCGGAGAAGAAGATAATCTCATGAAATCGGGAGATAAATGTCAAGTTTCCAAGATAATGATGAAGATCGAGATAAATAGGTATATTTCCGTGAAACGATAAACTCGACCTAAGGGAAAAAAGGAAATGGGAACCGACCCAGAAGACATATATAAGGGGAGCTAAAGCCAAAGGCGCAGGGATAGAAAAAGATTCAGACCTAGAGAAGCTCTGTTAGCTTAAACCCTAAGCTTTATTCTCGACAAGGTCGGTTTCTATATCTGTCACTCGATTACCAGTGGACTTACACTGGCATTTCGATCTCTTGGTCCACTCTTTTAATTGAACTACGTCCGACTTGATCCTCGAAAGGGGTACATAGGCAGCCTTTCTTAAGGTCCAGTCCCAAATCCTTCAAACCTTTTTCGTCTTTTTCGTATATTGCTAAGCGAGTTGCAGCCACATAGGTTTCTCTCGACAAAGGTAGTAGAGCTAGCAAACTTAGTCTCGTTTTACTGCTTGTGTTATACGAATTTCTTTGTTATCCCGTTTCCAGACAAGCTTCATGTACGCTTTTGTCTCTTGTGAGCTCGTACACAAATTCGAACTAAAGATTTATTGTTTTCTAAATTCGTTGTGTTATCTTTTCATGTTTTCCAAGTATACTCAATTACTTGTCGTTGGCTCTCGCAGAGAATCCGGGACTTCCGGAAAAGTTAGGGTTTTTTGACTTTCCTTAATTTATGGAAATTGACAATGTGAATTTCGGTTCCCACAGTTTGGCGCTAGAAGGAAGGGGGAGGGGTCGGAGTACTCTATCTCATTGATCCAAAAAATGTCTGGAAATACGAAAGACAATACTGCAGCTCGCAACAACTCTGGTAAAACAACTCCAGCAGTGAATACTCCCTTCGCCAACGCTTATGCAAACGCCGCAGTGCTTAAGAAAATCGAAAACGTAGTCGCAACTTTTTACCACAGGCGGAGCACCAAAGCAAGCTTGCAATTTCTCTCACTAAACAAAAAGAGTAACGATATATCTATAAAACCCCATAAAGTTCAACTCATTACCGAGTTGGAAAATCTCTGTGCATAAAGGTTCGACCAAAAGACCTTTTTCAAAAAAAATCGGAAAATAAGACTTTGAGAAATTGCAGAGAAACCCTAGATTATTCACGGAGAAAGGAAGCAAACTAAATCAGGCGCACAACCCCCACTGCTGCACTTCTTCCGAAAAAATTTCGAAGAAAAGAAGTTGATCTGTTGAATCACTTGAAACCTAAAAAGGTTGACGAAAACTAGACTAAGAAAAATGAGAGATCGTATCCCTCACTGCTAAAACGTTTTCTGAAACGTAAGATTTTGTAAAAAGTCAAACTTTGATTCTACGCGACATATTCAATGAATTCTCGATAATTGTCACTTAAACTCACTTCGGAAAGAGTACTCAAAATCCCTTCGGATCAATCCTGCGAAAACGAAAAAGTCTTCGAATAAGTCGACTCCTGGTAATTAAACTCATCACAGCCAAAGTTTCAGAGGCAAAAAAGTGAGGTTTTCAAAATAACGACTCTCGTACAGCCAAACACGAAAACATGCTTACATAACGACTTTCGTAAAATTAAACACAACAACATTTTACAAAACAGCTTTCGTAAAACTAAACTCATGACATTTCACGGACTAACTTTCATAAACTTAAAAGCTCAACAACATTTTCCAAAACAGATTTTGTAAAATCAAACTTGACAAAAATTTATGGAACATCGTTCGCAAAGTGAAACGAGTTAGCATTTTATGATACAACTTTAGTGGAAATTTTTTGAAAACATTTTCGAAACAACCGCACCAGCATACCATCAAAACTCAAGTCAGACCAGTCCAACTCGCCGAATGAGCGATTTGCACCAAATGAGCCATCTAACTTGATGAACGGGCGAGTTGGACCGAACGAGCCGTCCAACTCGCCCATTCGGCGAGTTGGACCAAACAAGCCGTACAACTCACCCGTTCAGTGAGTTGGACCAGACGAGCAGTTTTTGGTCACCTTTGCGTTCCCCTTTGATTCCCGATCGAAACACTTTTCGTTTCGTTTCAATCAGAGTTTCCGTTGAGATTTTACGATTAAAACAAGTTGGACAAACAAGTTGGACCAAACGAGCCGTCCAACTCAGCGAGTTGGAACAGACGAGCAGTCCTTTGGATTACCTTTGTGTTCTCGTTTGAATCTCGATCGAAACGCTTTTTGTTTCATCACAATCGGAGTTTCCATTGAGATTTTACAACAAAACAAGTAAGACTCGCCTAAAGTCCTTGGCTTGCACCAACTCGACCTCTTAGGCGTCATACTCGCCATCTTGGGAATCCTACTCACCCTCTTGGGCGTCCTACTTGACCTTACCTCCATCTTTGCGTTCTCCTTTGAATCTCGTTCGAAACATCTCTTATTTCGTCTCGATTGGAGTTACCGTCCGAACTTTACGATAAAAACCGCAAAGACTTGTTTTCTCTTATGAATTCAGATTGATATTATAAAACGGAAATGTTTAACTTAACACCTTAGTCGCCTCAACTATGCAATTAATCTGAACCTTCCTATAAAAATTGGCATCGTATCAAAGGTACTCTTTTGAAGAAATCGTAAAAGCGTTTAAGTCAAAAAATAGCCCGAAAAAGTCTGAAACCGAGCCCAATGATATTGTGACGGTCTATCATTTATTTGCAGGAGAAGATATAAGTAAATTTTGGAAAATAAATGTCAAGTTTCAAAGGATGAATACCTGTATCGAAAAATATGGATCGACGAACCAAAACCGCAAGACAAGTTCGAGCTTAAACGCGGCCAGGAAAAACTAATATTGTTACCATTCTCAAGGGGCGTACATACACGAGAAGAGGAAGGGGAGATGAGCAAGCAAAACGGAGAGGAAGTGAACCCAAACCTTCGAGAAAACTATGGTATGGTCGGTTTGGAACGTTTTGAAATCAGACTTGGAATTTTCGTAGGAAGGTAGTAAGAAATAATAATGCATTGGAGATCGCCATAAGACTTTAGGTAACTTATGATCTAGGAGAATAGTCTAGCTAACTAAGTCTTAGGCATTTTCCTGTTTCGATCTATTGATTTGCGACTGCTCAGGCAGAACCAATCGCCACACACACTCAGCTGGCTTCCTAAGGAAAGAAAGAACTAGAAACGCGAACATCGTCTTAAAACCAACTCAATCCTAGCAATTTTCTTAAAACCGACATATTCCTAGTCATCAACCCGAAATTCACCAAGTCACAATCCTAGCATCGTCTTTAAACTGACATGGGTTATCGATCATCCCAATCTTCGAAAGAAAAAACATACACAACCCTTCAAAATATCAGTTCATTCGTTTTCTTTCGTAAAAAAAGGGAGTAGGTACGTATACTATACTCGTATACTCCCATACTTCAAAAAACATTTTCATCTCGGCATCAAGAAAACGCTTTCGACAAAGCAAACTCTCGCAGCAGTAGACATAAAATCATTTAGGCAATGCGACGCCTCATGAAACCAATCCTCCATTACTTTCACATTTTTATAAAGAAGAGGCTACGAGAAAACAAGATCGGTGTCATGAAAAACGACTTTGCAATGCGGAAAAGAGAATGAGGAAAACACATTCCTCATTTGCAAATATCATGAGTAATCCGCGAGAGACATTCTCAGTTTACTTCTATGCTATTCACATCTCGTAAAAATTACGCGAAACATCCTTCGTATTGCCACACAAAGTTACGCGAAGAAACTTTTGAAGACAAACGTAGCAAGTTTTACGGAGAAGTGTTTTGGACAATTTTTGTATAGCTAAAAACAAAGTCATATGACTCGTCTCTCACCACAAAAACTAAACTTTATCTCTTTGCACTACGCATTACAGATATCATTCCTTAGCCATGCGGCTTGCCGGATTCTACCTCCCATCTCCCTCGGTTCCATCCTAGCAGGGAATCATCTCGCACGGGTTCGTTATCGAGCCTCTTAGGTTTTTTCTTCATCATACAAAAAGAATTTTCGTACGACTATAGGTAAACATTACACGAAACATTCATTGTGTAACTGATACCTAAAGTGGAAAATCGTTTCCAACACCATTGGCCATCTTAGAACGGAAAACTCTGACTTGGCCCATCAATCTCGACAAACGCCCTTTGGCCCTTGGCCAATTACGACTTCCCAAAAAATCCGAACTGGTATTCGGCATCCTCTTTAGAACAGTTTGTTGGGGTCAAATTCGGTCAAGACAGAATCAACGTCATAAACTTCCCGAGAAATGTGTCCTTTGAGAAAAAAGAACTAATATCTCGGAGAAAAGGGAACGCGAAAAATCAAGGTCAAATCTCGACTGACCACAAAGGGACGGTCTGCAGATGAGCCATCAGAAAGAGTTTGTCCAAAGACCAGGTAAACGTATCCCCAAACGGCAATACGACAAAACGACTAGGAGACTCGATCATCTAACTCCCCGAACAGAGAAGATGGCCGGGCAAGACGTCAAGCTTGTCGAACGGGCAAATCAAACCACATGGGACGACCAACTTGCCTGTACGGCAAGTTGGATGGCAAAGACCGACCAACTCGCTTGTATGGCGAGTTGGATGGCTCGGACCGACCAACTCGCCATACAGGCAAGTCGGACGGCAAAGACTGACTAACTCGCCCGTATGGCAAGTTGGACAAGGCCAACTCACCATACAGGCGAGTTGGACGGCTTAGACCAACCAACTTGCCATACAAGCGAGTTGGACGGCACAGACGAACCAACTTGCCTGTTCGATGAGTTGGACAAGCCCAACTCTCCGAATGGGCGAGTTAGGTGGCACAAGCAAACCAATTTGCTTGTTCGGCAATTCGGATCAATCAACCCATTTTTACCTCGTCCTTGTTAACTCCCTCATTCGATACATGATCAAACTTATCTGTGCTCCATCTCGATCAGGATTGACATTGGATCTTTACCGAAAGAACTCGTTTTCTCGAGAAAGGATCGGGTAGATCGTATGAGATGGTAACGGTTAACTAAACACCTAGAGTCACTTACCCCATACAAAAGATCCTAAATCTCGGACGACGACGTTTTAGCAATGCTCTTTTGATAAAATTGTAGAAACGCCTAAGTCAGAAAACGGCCCGTTGAGGTCTAAAGCTCGGCCAAAGGCCCACTCATGATTTTATCCGAAGTCAAGCCCAAACTTTGTGATGGTTTATCTTTTATTTTGCAGGAAGGGGGAGATGTTATGTTCAAAAGATAAATGTCAAGATCAGAGGATAAATGTTAAGTTTCCGAATATAATCTTGGAGATCGAGGAAAAAAGGAATATTTCCGCGAAGCGATAAATTCGACCAAGGGCAAACCACCTCTAGAGGAGTATATAAGAACTTCAAGGGTGATGATGCAGGGGACACACGAAAATCTCCAACCAGAGTAAACATAGCTAAGCACTTTGGGCATTTAGGCAACTTTCCGTTTTTGTTATCCGAGCTGCGACTCAACTAGGGTTTTGCAGTCTTAGGTTATTAGAACTAGGGATCTCGCCAACAGCTCTCATAGCCAAGGCTCATATCCTGTTGTAAACGCTCATACACAAATTCAGAATAAGACATCTATTTTGCTCTCTTTTCAATTGGT